>MU187498.1:0-16819 GCA_016904865.1 Pissodes strobi | reverse complement strand
TTTAAGACTAAGTGAAACTAACCGAAAGTTGAATCGAGGACTAACCTAAACTAACCAAATCTATTAAAATTGATTATAATGTATCGGAACCGCATTAAATAACTAAAATAGCTTGAGACTAAGTGAAATTAACCGAAAGTTGGTTCGACGACTAACCCAAACTAACCAAATCTATTAATATTGATTATAACATATTGGAACCGTTTTAGATGATTGAAATAAGTTGAGAAAAAGTGAAACTATCCGAAAGTTGAATCGACGACTAGACCAAAGTAACACAATCTACTAAAATTGATTATAAAGTATCTGAACCGGTTCTAATGACTTAAATAGGTTGAAACTAACTAAGTGAAACTAAGCAAAAGTTGATTGAACGACTAACCGGATTAAGTTGGTTAGTTCGGGTTAATCGTCGATTCAACTTTCGGTTAGTTTCACTTAGTCTCAACATATTTCAATCATTTGAACCGGTTCTAAGACGTTATATTCAATTTTAATAGATGTTATTAGTTGGGTTAGTTTGGGTTTAGGGTTAAATCAACTTTCGGTTAGTTTCTCTTAGCCTTAACTTATTTTAAATATTTGAACTGGTTCCGATATGTCATAAACAATTTTAATAGATTTGATTACTTTGGATTAGTCATCCAATCAACTTGCGATAAACTTCACGTAGTTTCAACTTATTTTAGTCATTTGAACCGGTTCGGATACGTTATAATCAATTTTAATAGGTTTGGTTAGCTTGGGTTAGTTGTTGATTCATCTTTCGGGTAGTTTCACTTATTCTCAACTTAATTTAGTTATTTAAAGCGGTTCCGATACGTTATAATAAATCCTAATAGATTTGGTTAGTTTGGGCTAGTTGTCCAATCAACTTTCGATTAGCTTCACATAGTTTCAATTTATTTTAGTCATTTGAACCGGTTCCGATATGTTATAATCAATTTCAATAAATTTGGTTAGTTTGGGTTAGTTTGGGGAGTACTACAATCAACTTTTGACTAGTTTCACTTAGTTTCAACTTATTTTAGTCATTTGAACCAGTTCCGATACGTTATAATCTACTTTAATAGGTTTGGTTCGTTTGGATTAGTCGTTGATTCATCTTTTGGTTAGTTTCACTTATTCTTAACTTATTTTAGTCATTTAAAGCGGTTCCGATACGTTATAATAAATTTCAATAGATTTGGTTAGTTTGGGGGCGACTACAAGCAACTTTCCACTAGCATCACTTAGTTTCAACATATTTTATTCATTTGAACCAGTTCCGATACCTTATAATCAATTTTAATAGATTTGGCTAGTTCAAGTTAGTCGTCTATTCAACTTTCGGTTTGTTTCATTTAGTCTCAACTTATTTTAATCATTTGAACCGGTTCCGAGACGTTATAAGCAATTTTAATAGATTTGGTTAGTTTGGGTTAGTCGTCCAATCAACGTTCGGTTAGTTTCACTTAGTTTCAACTTATTTTAGTCATCTGAATCGATTTCGATAAATTATAATCAATTTTAATAGATTTGGATAGTTTGGGTTAGTCGTCGATTCAACTGTCGGTTGGTGTCAGATATTCTCAACTTATGCTAGTCATATAAATCGGTTCCGATACGTTATAATGATTTTATTACATTTGGTTAGTTTGGGTTAGTCGTCGATTGAACTTTCGGTTAGTTTCACATAGTCTCAACTTATTTTAATCATTTGAACCTTCCGTTACGTTATATTCAATTTTAATAGATTTGATTAGTTTGGGTTAGTTGTCCAATCAACTTTCGGTTAGCTTCACTTATTCTCAACTTATTTTAGCCATTTGAAGCAGTTCCGATACGTTATAATCAATTTTAATAGATTTGGTTAGTTTGGGTTAGTTCAATTAACTTTCGGTTAGTTTCACTTATTCTCAACTTATTTTAGCCATTTGAAACGGTTACAATACGAACGTCATTATCAATTCTAATAGATGTGGTTAGTTTGGGTTAGTCGTCGATTCAACTTTCGCTTACTTTCACTTATTCTCAACTTATTTTAGTCATTTAAAGCGGTTCCGATACGTTATAATCAATTTCAATAGATTTGGTTAGTTTGGGTTAACCGTCGATTCAACTTTTGATTAATTTCACTTTGTCTCAACTTATTTTAATCATTTGAATCGGTTCTGATACGTTATAATCAATTTTAATGGATTTGGTTAATGTGGGTTAGTCATCCAAACAACTTTCGTCTAATTTCATTTAATCTCAACTTATTTTAGTTATTTGAACCGGTTCCCATACGTTATAATCAATTTTAATAGATTTGGTTAGTTTGAGTTTGTCGTCGAATCAACTTTGGGTTAGTTTCACAGTGCCAAAATATATTTAATATTTACAAAGCATTCCAATATCGTTATATAATATGTACTTATTAAAAAAAAAATCTGACACCTAGACGATTTTTCCGGTCTTGTCGCCTCCTTCACCTAATTTTATTAACATATCTATTCACTAATCCGACTATAGATTTTTCCTATTTGCCTTTGTATTTTTCATTGCTTCGTATATATTTCCACCGAAGTCCGAATAAAATTTTTATTTTAATAGAAATAAAATTAAGGATTTTCACAAATCCGACTCTGTTCTGAACACTCTGCCTACATACGAACGACTGATTAAATTAAAACGCTCCACATGCTGCCAACAATCTGCGGATTTTCGGCGGCTGGCACAAAATATTTGCGGGAGTGGAGCTACTAGTTTACATATACTTTGGTTTTAGTCTATTTTCCAATTTAACCTAAAAAGTTAGTGTACGTATCTTCTATAAGACAAATGATATTGAAAACCGCTCTTCATTATTTTTTCCTAGATTAAATTAGCGCCCTAATAATTAACTTCTTACTTGAATTTTATGAATAGCTTCATCTCTAAATTAGCAGTTTTTGATTTGTGCTTGACTTAAGTTTATCGTTTATTATATTTACTTCATATTTCTTCGCAACAAAAAAGTAGTATCAAGTAGAAATTAGACACTACTAACAAATACATCAAAAAGGAATATAAAATCTGAAATTCCATTTTCTCTTCCGGAAATGATTAATTAAACTTTTCAGTTTTACGCTAGACTTATTTCCCGGAAATATTCTAAACGGATGCTTTGCAAATTAAAATTTCCGCACAAGATTAATCCGTATAGAGTGACTTAAACTCAAGTTTTTGAATAGGGCGACTATTAAAGTTTATAATTTTCTTTTGATAGTAAATTATGTACACTAATATAAAAGTTTTCAAGAAATTTGATAAGTAAAAATAAATTTTATTGCTGCCTCTCAAGAAACTGCATTTCGTATTGTGCTCCAGTTCTACTTGAAATAGTACACAAATTTTTCGACAAAATTCTAATTTAATGATTATTCAAATGACATTTTTATTTTCTTAAAAAAAACTGTATATGCTTAAGACCACACAATAGAAGTAAAAGTTTCAAAGAGACATAAACCTCGATACTTATGTTTATTAAAAATTCTCTCTTCGTTTAGCAGCTTTTTATAAAAACACCTACGAGAAATATCAGTGGATGGGTGTTGGTCAATTGCGCACCGCGATCAGAAAAGTAAGAAGGTAGTCTTAATTTCACAGGAAAGTTGCGCGCCGGCTACTTATTGGATATGGGACAGTTGCACGCATTGATTTGTATAGGAGTGGATAAGCAATAGCCGCCTGTCGCACTACTCAAAAGTGGCAACCTATGGGCGAAAAAACAGGTTTCTGCGCATGACAAAATCGACGCCAAATGGAAAAACGTAAACAAAGAAGATACCGTTTCGACATGTGCACTAAAACACTTGCCGTCTCAGCAGGCGTCGGTCAGGACCGAACTTGGCTTTTGTCTTTGACGTGTTTTCGTTTTGACGGCGCGGCGTTTTGAGTTAATAATTAGAGTCTTTACTTTTTTTTACTTTTTTTGGACCTAGTGTCTGTAGTTGCTTAATTAGTTTTAGTTTAGTGGTTCACGTTTGTGGTTTGTGAGTACCCTATTTTAATTTTCGTTTAAATTGAACAATACGCATATAAACAATGGGCGATGCTACCAAAATAGAATCCCGAAAGTGTATGGTTGTGTTTTGTAGTAGTAGAGGCAAAATATCCGGGATTTCCCATTTCAAGTAAGTCTAATTATTATAAGTATTACTTATTTATACCTTATTGTTTGTTTCACTATGCTAACTGGGGCCCATTTCACAATCGGCAAGACTCCTCTACCGAATATTTGGTGAAATAATCACTTTCGAAGTGCGGGCCTGTCTATTTACCTTCACTGTGCAACAGCTAGCTCCTACTAATTTTCTAATGCGCAAGTCCAAATTGAAATCTCTTTGTTTACATTTTGCGGTCGTAAATTTGCCATGTTTGGTCTATTTATTGCTTATCCACTCCTATACAAATCAATGGTTGCACGCCGGTTGCTTATAAGTAACCTGCAAGCGCAGGACCTCGCCATAGAGCGACTGTAATATAAATTGTTTGTGTGAATCGTTGTTGCGAAGCGAGCGGTGGGCCATCAGGCATGAAGTGTTGGAATATTTGAGGACGAAACGTAACAGGGGTATTATATCTAACATTTATATTACAGTCGGTACCATTCCGTAATCCCCTTTTGCCCGCAACTGTTCTCAATTCAATTATTCAATTCAATTCAATACAGCTTTATTGTCATAAATTTACAATTTAGTTGACGAAGCAAAGTCATGCTAAGATCTCGAAGAGTAGGCAAAAGCAACTTTTTTGAAAATTTTACAGTAAAGATACTCTATAAAATAAAAGCTACTTAACTATTTTACATGGTTTCAAAAGAATGTTAGTATATCCAAGTTGCGAAAGTCAACCCCAAACTATTAATAATTGGACAACAAGTACAGATGTGTTAAAACTAGATGAGTATAAAATAATTAAAAGAAAAAAGAAAAATAATAAAATTTTGAATAAAATAGATTTACATGTCAGATGGGATGTGATCAAAAAATTAACACATACAATGAACAAACAAAATAAAAGGAACCGAAATATTCCAAAGTAACATTTGGTCTTGATAATGCTGAAAGTTTGCTTAAAACCGGTGATTCAAATACTCGCCCACTGTATAGAAAGCGCACTCAGCCAATAGATCACGACATTTAACTCTAAACCTTTTTAAATTAGGTTCAAGTTTTATGTCTTGTGGCAAATGATTATAAAATTTAATCCCACTGTATATAAAGGAACGATGGACCATAGCAAAGTGTGGTATTGGAAGTCTGATATTGTTACCTTGACGAGTCAGATGTCTTGATTGGGAGAGAACCTCGACAAGTGTTTTTTTTTTTATCAAGCATACAGTTTCAAGAACATACAGACAAGGGAGCGTCAGTATACTGTTTTGTATAAAAAGTGGTCTGCAACTGGCAAACGCCCTGCGTATGCTCCCCAAAACGGAAGGTGTGATTCCACCAGCGCAAAGTATGTAGATCTGGCTATTTGTCTGCCCAGCTCCAAGGAAGTGATTCGCACGCAGTATGCACCAGACGCAAGTTTCCGTGTAAGTTGCGAAATGTGGCAATCAATCTTTAAGTTTGAATCAATACTGAGACCCAGAAACTTAACGTTAGACGTCATATATGGTGTCCAATGGCAATCTCTTGAAGTGTAAGGTTCTTAAACGTAACAATGTGGGCCTTGGAGATATTGAAACATAAACGATTAGCATTACACCATGTCATCACCTTCGACAGGTCAGAATTAATTCGGGAGTTGAGCCTCCAAACATCAGTGTCTCTCCACAAGATTGTGGTCTCATCTGCAAAAACAGTGAAAGAGCCCGTAATGCCGAGTCGCATCAGATAGTTGATGTATAGCAGGAATAGGATGGGTCCCAAAACTGACCCCTGGAGCGCTCCGCAAGTTATAAGTCTCGCACTAGATACATCCATCCTCCCCAACAGAAACATACTGAGTACGACCTGACAGGTAGGATTTGATCCACTCCAGTCCCCCCCCCCCAAACCGCAGACAGAAAGCTTCCTCAGCAGTATTTCATGACTTACGCAGTCGAATGCTTTCGACAAGTCACAAAACGCTGCCGCAGACGCCTCACCCCTGTTTAGATCAGCCAACAGCCAACAAGATTGAAATCTAAATTGTTTAATATTCATAGTGTGATTGCCCTCTAAGAAATTGACCATACGTTTGCTGTTCTATTACTTTAGAGAGGGTGGACAAGAGTGAAACTGGACGAAAGTTAGAAGGATCACCAAAGTTGCCTCCCTTGTCAATGGGAATTATCCTCGCGGACTTCAAACAGTCTGGAAAATAGCCTGATTCAAAAGAGGAATTTATAGATTTAGCAAAGGCCACGAATGCTTTGTGAGGAAGTTCCTGGAGAATCCGCAAAGACCGCTCATCCTCAACCACGGGGGATTTGTTTTTCTTGACAGAGAGAATGCTTTTTATCTCCTGTGGATCCGTTGGAAATAGAAAGGAAGAGTCGAGATACGCAAATCGGACAGATATGACAAAGGATCGACGTGCGTGCTAATATCTTTGGTAAGATTTGAGGCAACGGAGGAGTAGAACTCATTTAAACCATTTGGATGCAGTTTAGACTCTTGATGTTTCTGTTTTAAGCGACCAGCGAACTCATTCACAATCCTCCAAGTTTCACGGTGTTTACTTTTGCGTTATTCAATCTGGAGGAGTAAAATAAATTTTTTGACACTCTTAAGACACTTTTGTAAATTTTGCGGTATGCATAATAAAGTTGCTCCAGGAATGGTTGAGAGGCAAAGTATTTTCGAAGAGTATGAAGACACAGTAAGTTTTCTACAGAGACACGTATACCATTTGTAATCCACCGTTTCTTAGTTTTGAGTTTGATAGTATGAAAAGGAAAAGACATATTAAACGCTTCACATATTATTTTATAGCGATCCTATTGCCAATCGGGGCAATAAACCCATAGCAAAGGGTAAGAGTGACCGTGGCACACAACTGAGCCATGCCCGTCCAAACATATATGGGACCGTGGCGTGCAAATGACTCATGCTCGTCCAAGCATATTTGGCAATAGTTCTCGACAGGTGTGCCTTTACTCCATGTCTGTGTTTTTGCATTCTGCGACCTATACGAAATTCATCAACGACAGGAGCTCAAGTGAAGCGGGGAAAGAAGGAAAACGCTGATACGAAGTCCACAACGAAGCAAGGAGCAATTTCATGAACGAACTATTTAGTAGGACATATGTCTAAGATAGGTACCTACGCAAGAGTTAATAGTCCAAAATTTTATTTGCCACACCACTAAAAGAGGCTGGTAGTACCACAAAATTGAAAACTTTTGACAAATTGAAAGTTGATCCGACAATACAAGAAGATTTATTTAGTATACTAATTAAATTCATAAAACACAATATTATTTTAGCCAGTGATCTGGAAAAAATGTACAGACAAGTGTATCTTCAAAAATAATATAGAGATCTACAAAGGATATTATGGCGTTGGAACAAATCAGGGATCGGATATTTGAAACCATGAGAATTTTCTCGCATTCGAATGAAAAAGTCGTGTACGAACCGAAAAGCGTATTTTTGAACACCCTTCGAAACGGTTTTCGTATACGATTATCACTTTCGCTGGCAACACTGCAAATGCGTGTACTTAGTCATAGCACAAACAATATAGCTACTATATTGTTTGTGGTCATAGCCATTTCGATCGATACGAAACGGAGAATAATTATTGACATTTTATATTCTAATCCACAATACCGAAACAGAATTTTGCAGTCGACGCGCGTTTCGTTATCCATGTTAGTTAGCATCAACAGGAGATGATTATAACTTGTTTAATCATCCCCTAATGATGCTAACATGGTTAGCGATACGCGCGTCGAGTGCAAAAATTCTGTTTCGGTATTGTGGATAAAACTCTGTTTCATTGCACATTGTCGAAGGTTCCAAACGCCGCGTATATTCTAATGTCAATAAATATCATTGATAAATATCATATATTATCATAATATAACATGGTGTTTGTAGTCGTTACAGAAGAGAAGTGAAATGTTTCGTGTATTTTATCGCTAAGTTCTTTCTCTTTACGTTTTTTATATATGCGTATAATACCAAGTAAACAAGTATGGTTTTTTTTTTTGGGGGGGGGGGGGTGTGTGTGTTTGTCGCCGAAACAGAAGAGGGAGTTGATTAGTTTTATGGAGGAGCATCCTAAATTAAAATGTGGAAAATTCAGTAACACATTTACATTTAAAACTGTCCAACAAATGTGGATTGTCAAGTGGGGCTCTAGAAGCTGTATCCAGGCTTCGTCAGCCGACATAATTTTCAAAACTGACCATCCGAATAGCCTTCCAATGGATCGAAAAAGGTATGACACCCTCTCTCTTCGATCTGCTAGTAATTCAGCTTCTTCTAAGGCATCAGTTACGTTCCTCTGAGTGAAATAGTTTAAATAGGCCATTTCAAAAACTTGTCTTTTAATGGAAAAAAGGTAGCACAATCTAATTCACAAATTATTCGTAAATCGGGTTTTAAGACGTTAAAACAGAAAAGCACATTGACACTGACGTAACCTACAAAATTCAAAATTGAAAAATCGCATGCGAGATTTTGACATTCGACTGGTGGAAGCCCATTCGAGTAACAGTGTACGAATTAGATTGTGAACGGGCGGTTCAAAAATGCGTTTCATCGATTTTCGTGCGAATTTCGTATTAGTTCGCATACGAACGGTGTTCGAATGAACTCGAAAATCCGAACCCATATCCGATTCAACACTACAGACTCAATACTGTAACATACGGTACGTCTAGTTCACATTTTCTTGCTATAAGACGGCCAATTTACACAATTTACACAGCCTCTAAAATAATTAAACGTGATTTTTATGTCGACGATCTCAGTAGCGAACACAATTGATAAGGCAAGGCAACTAAAGAATGACATACAATTTTTTTTATCACAACATGCATTCTGCATAAATGGTCATCAAACACTTCGCAGTTGTGAGCTGAAGAAAAAATAAATTCAAATCAAAACATTCAACACCTTTTATCCAGCGACACAGTGAACAAGACACATGGAATTTTTTGAAAACCAAACGAAGATACTGCAGTATACTATATCCTTAACGGGTTCAGAACGTGTGACCAAACAAACAATTTTATCAACAGTGTGTCAAATATTCGACCCATTGGGCTTGGTTGGACCATGTGTCGTCATGCTAATTGCAAAGGCTTTGGCCTTTGGAAACTAGAATTAGATTGGGATGAATCATTGCCCCATGATCTCCTTACATGCTGGAACAATTTCAAAGATGACATACCAAATTTGAACCTATTACCATTACCACGACAGATTACTACCAAGACAGTAAAATACGTACAAATTCATGGCTTTAGTGACGCATCTGAAATATCATATGAAGCATGCGTCTATTTAAGATGTACCGGGTGTCCAAATACGAAAGGACGCCGACCATATCTCGGAAACTATTTACTCTACAGCTTCGGGAAAAAAATTATCAGGAAATTGGCCAAGAGAAATCGCTGGAAATTATTTTCTTTCAAGTTCGTAAGACGATCGCATGCAAATGCATGCTATGGCAATTCAGAAAAGAGGTTTTTTCTCAAAAATATGCCAAGTTAAGATATATTTAAAATAGCGGCATTGTAATCTTTGGAAAATATGGAATTTCTTTTGTGTAGAGGACTTTGCTCTATTTATGAAAACAACGTGGCGGGGGAAGGTCAAACTTGTTCTTCTTTAAACTCTGATTACTCCGGTTTGGGTAAACAGATTTAAACAAACTAGGACTCGTTTAAAAGAGCTTTTCTTACCTAATAATCTGCATTATAAATTTTGTTCGAATCAATTTTGGTCTAGCCGCCAGAGGGTGTTGTTTCACAAGAGAACAATTATTACTGATTATCATGAAAATTTTAAATAGCACACTATATCTCTTTTTAAATAGTTAAATAAACGATAATATTACTAAGAAGTCAGCGCAAACCGCAACTTTCTATCTTTTTTTTTTCACCAGAGATATTAACGAAACAAATTTTATTCCGAAAATATCCCCGGAATACGTAAAGATAAAGCATAGCCTAGTAAAGAAGATAAGAACCGCGACACTCAGCTCGTTTAGTGGGGTACGGAATCAAATTTTCTCCCTGAAGCTCACTGAAGCGAGCACACTACGCAGTGGAAACTCGATGCCAATCATACGCGCTTACCTGGGCCGGAGTGCAATAAATTTTCATAGGAAATAAAATTGAAAAAGATTTGATGTTTGGGTAAATAGACTATCGTTATGTGTATATATTGTTTTGTTTGTATGTTATATAAATAAGTTAATGTTTATGTGCTAAAATGGGAAAAGGACGGCAGAGTTGTGCAGCTAGTTAGTTTGTTTATTTAAACTTAAATTTGATCATAAGGTATCGGAATCGGTTCAAATGACTAAAATAAATTGGAACTAAATGAAACTAACCGAAAGTTAATTGAACGACTAACCAAAGGTAGCCAAAACTAACCATAAGCACCAAAACAGGCTAAAACGTATCGTAACAGGTTACAAAAATTAAAATAAGTTAAAACTAACCAAAACGAAACGAATTTAAGCGACTAACCAAAAACATTAAATTTGCTTATAATATAGGAACTGATTCAAATGACTAAAATAAATTGAACTAACTGAAAGTAACCGAAAGTTGATTGCATTACTAACCAAATGTAACTAATAGCACCAAAACGGGCTAAAACGTATCGGAACAGATTAAAAATGTAAAAGTAAATTAAAACTAACCCAAATTAACCGAATATTGGCAAGTAACCAAAGACATTAAAATTGGCTATAACGAATTGGAACCGGTTCCAATGACTAAAATAAATTAAAATTAACTGAAATTAACCGAAAGTTGATTGAACGAAAGTAAGTTGAAACTAACCGAATTTTGAGGACTAACTAAAATTAATCAAACACATTTAAATTAATTATAACGTATCGGAACCGGTTCAAATAACTAAAATAAATTGGAACTAAGTGAAAGTTACCGAAAGTTGACTAAAAGTAAGTAATAGCACCAAAACGGTCTAATACGTATCGGAACAGATTAAAAATACTAAAGTAAGTTAAAACTAACCCAAATTAGCCGAATTTCGGCGACTAACCGAAAGCAAAGAAAATTTGTGTACTATAATATTCTTTGCCGAAAGTAATCAAAAACTTTAAAATTGGTTATAACGTATCGGAACCGGTTCAAATGAATAAGATAAATTAAAACTAACTGAAATTAACCGAAAGTCGATTGAACGACTAACCAAAACTAACCAAAAGCACCAAAGGGGCTAAAACGTATCGTAACAGATTAAAAATATTAAAGTAAGTTGAAACTAATCCAAATTAACCGAATTTTGGCGACTAACCTAATTTAATTAAAAACATTTAAATTGGTTATAACGTATCGGAACCGGTTCAATTGACTAAAATAAAAAAACTAACTGAAACTAGCCGAAAGTCGATTGAACGACTAACCAAAACTAACCAAAAGCACCAAAAAAGACTAAAACGTATCGTAACAGATTAAAAATATTAAAGTAAGGTGAAACTAACCAAAATTAACCGAATTTTGGCGACTAACTTGAATTAATTAAAAACATTTAAACTGGTTATATCGTATAGGAACCGGTTCAAATAACTAAAATAAATTGGAACTAATTGAAAGTAACCAAAATTTGATTAAAAAACTAACCAAAACAAACCAAGAGTAACAAAAAGTACCAAAAACGGGCTAAAACGTATCGGAATAGTTTAAAAATATTGAAGTAAGTTAAAACTAATTCAGATTAATTAAATTTTGGCGACTATCCTAAACACTAAAATTGGTAATAACGTATCGGAACCGAAAGTAATCGAAAGTTGATTGAACGACCCAATTTTGGCGATTAACCAAAACTAACCAAAAACATTAAAATTGGTTATAATGTATCGAAACCGGTTTAAATGACTAAAATAAATTAAAACTAATCGAAAGCTGATTAAACTAACCCAAACTAACTAAAAGCACCAAAACGGACTAAAACGTATCGGAATAGGTTACAAAAATAATCGAAAATTAATAATATGGAAACATTCATGAAAAATATATTTATACACATTTTAAAGAAATAACATGTTTCTAATTTTTTAACTAGTCTTACAACCATTTCATCATTTAGCCATGTTGATTTTAGTTTGACAATATTTTTGAATTATATTTCAATATAAAAGTTCTCAAAAGAGCGGGACATATTTTCCAATTTTCAAATTCTTCTAAAAATTCTATATATATTTCATGTAGCATGACGAAAAGCATTTCTTACATTTAAATGTAACTGTTTTCAAACAGTAACTTTGAAATTGTTGTAACTTTAAACCCCTGTAGAATTTGATCGGTTTAACTTAGAGCGAAACGATTTGCATCTTCTTATCTTAGTTATTTAGTAGTAGTAGTAGTAGTAGTAAGGGTGGGGGGCAGAAGCCCGGTAAGTAGGCCTATAAGTCCCTTTTCACCATCCCCGATCCGCCCTCCCCTACCTGGCTACTTCCAACAGCCGGCCCGCACTGAAACGGCCCGTCACCTTGATGAAGGTGAGGACGTCCTCCCAGTCCAGATCCTTTAGATCTTCCCGAGCAAGTGTTGGTGCTCCCAGTATCTTCCTCCTTAGGCGACTCCACCTATCACAAATTCCTATATAGTGGTATGAGGACTCCTCCCCTGTCCCGCAGTTCAGGCAGAGTGGGCTGTCCCGCAAGCCGATAAGGTGCAGATGTCTGTTTAGGCTTCCATGCCCAGTCAGAATACCTACCAAGTTCCTGATGTCCTCTCGGCTCTTTTTTTTAGCAGTCGCCTTGCTCTGGATCCGTCAGGATTTAGAATCATTTCCTTGGATTGTCTGCATCCTTCTTTTCCTCTCCAATTGTGCTTTGTCTTGTTCCAGGCCCAGTTATTTAGTTCCTGAGAGATTTGCCTTTTACTTAAGCCCAGACCAGGTTCTGGACTGACGAGGTGGCTCATTGAGCCTTATCTGGCCAATTCATCGGCCCGTTCGTTGCCCTCGATGCCACTGTGCCCTGGAACCCATCTGAGTCTTACTTCCTTGTGCACAGCCAATCTGTCTAGGGCGTCTCTACATTCCTGAACTAGCTTACAGCTTGCCCTGGGTTTTTGGATCGCCCTTAGAGCGGCTTGACTGTCCGAGTAAATATATATATACTCTCTACACCTTCTGTTACTTCCGCCTTGGTTGCTACTTCCAAAATAGCAAACACCTCCGCCTGGAAAACAGTGGCATATCTCCCCAGCGAAGTGCTTTCTCCTGATTTAGTGTTGTCTAGGTATACACCGGCTCCGGATGACTGTGTATTAGCCATCCATGAGCCGTCAGTGTACCATGCGTGTGCGCCGCTCGGCGTACGTACCTGGCCTGACAGCCACTCTTCCCTTGATGGAAATTCCACTTGGAAATTCCTTCTCAGTCTTAATCTGCCATCTGGAATATTGCCTTTGGTCGCAATGATGGGTAGTTCCCTACTCATTTTGGCGACAATAGTCGTATGGCCTTTCCCTGTGTAGTCCGTTCGCCATAGGCCACTGTCGATCATCCTTTTGTGAGCCGCCATTGCCTCTCTCTCAATCCAGATCGGGAGGTCCGGCAGCCCCAGGATGATGTTCAGTGCTGCTCCGGGAGTGGTTCTCAATGCTCCGGTAATACCCAAACAAGCCAGCCTTTGCAGTAGTTATTTAGTATCTATCTAGAGATACCAAATTTTCAGTTTGGTGGGGAGTATTTTCCAGGTTGTGGTTATGTGGAAGATAAGAAAGTGCAAAACATTTTTTTTGACAATAAACAGTTCGGATTCTACAATAAAGGTGTAAGTCTCAAAAACATTGTTTTTGCTGGTTGTTTTTCGTAAAAGTCGATCGTGATCCAGATATATCCATTATTTCAGATTTGATCAGTACCTTGACAACATTTTGATTCGCTGTAACTTTTTTGCTTTTAAAGATATCAAGGTAAACAAAAAAGCAAAATGTAGGGTTGGTAGCCAAGTTTCTTTCTAGGTTACATATAAAACAAAACACTAACAATTTTCTGACATAAAAGAATACTCTATATTTTTTTAAATAGAACACCCTGTATATTACTACATTTTTGGACTCTCTAGTAAAATCTCAACACATGCTGTGTATAATATCCTATACCTATCTTTAGCTGTTTACGAAATATTGACAGTTGAAAGTCGGACATTTTGACATTTTGATAGGCTCTAAAATCTAAACCGCACGAGATCAAAGAAAACGGTTTGCACATCTCTATCTTAGGTTATGGAGTCCAAAAATGTAGTAATATACAGGGTGTTCCATTAAAAAATATATAGAGTAGGCTGATATGTCAGAAAATCGTTAGTGTTTTGTTTTATATGTAACTTAGAAAAGAACTTGGCTACGAACCCCTTTTCGTTTACCTTGATATCTTTAAAAACAAAAAAGTTACAGCGAATCAAAATGTTATCAAGATAAATTGGACGCAAGGTACATGTTGCACTGATTTAGCGTAATAGTGCACTTCATGCATAAACTAGTTCGTGAACTATAGCCAGATCAAAAATTTACTTTCATTTCACCATTTGGACAATATTTTTATCTAGTGAATAAAATGAAAAAGCTGTTATGAAAAAGCTGTTACGAAAAAATATGCAAAATCGTACATAATACGTTTATAAAATTGTGCAGGTTGTTAAGAATCTATATAAAACACCTTTTTTAAGCTTAAAAGAGAACAACTAGACTAGATAAATAAAAATTTTCAACATTATTATAGCAGATCTTCACAAGTTCGTCTAAAACCGTAACTACTTGTGCAATATAATCTCTCATATAATAGTATATTGTGTAACTAGGAGGAAAAGCAAAACATTCCTGGACGACTGTGGTAGTTGCTGGACGAGGCGCAGCCGAGGCCAGCAACACAGTAGTCCAGGAATGTGCTTTTCCTACGAGTTGCACATACTATTTTTTATCCGATCGAAATTAATTAGAATACGTACTTATATAAATAGAGCCAAATATTACTCTAAATAAAACGGTGTTTTAAATTTAAACTCAACATAATATCAAGCTTTGAATCGAGCGAGCTTGAAGTTTATTAGGTAGCTACGGAAACTACAGCTAAATATTACTTTTGATAGACGTCAGATCTGACAAACAAGGCGTTTGAATAGAACAGAAATGTTACATTCCCGGCCTAGGACGGGAATGTTATATTCCCGGACAGTTATTTTCTATTCTTGTACAGTTATTGCATGTTGCCAAGCAACGAATACAATATACTGGAATCATGACTTTTGCGGTGAGAAAACACATCGGAAAGGTGTCGTTTTTCGTCCGATCGGATAAAAAATACTTTTTTCTTGAAACGTCAGTAAATCCGTCATTACTCGACTGTGTAGGCGGCCGTGAAGTTTCATTTTTCCTCCGCCGGAGCTTTACTTTTCACTTTTCCGCCGGCGGAGGTAAAAGTGTTGTCATAGCAACATAGATACAATACAAACAGACAACAAAATAAGCGTCAACAACTCAAGATTTATTAAACTACAATTTGTATTTATCACTCAATTTGTGACTGCATTTCTAAAAATCACTAATTTAGGAACAAATTGGTTATTATTTAATCGAACTTACTCAATAACTGCTTATCAATACGGAATTAAAACGCAATCGGAGACGCCATCTTAAAAAAATAATTATTGTTGACAGTGTCCACTGACAGCTTTATGTTAAATTCATCGACACCGGTCTAAGCAAGGCCAACTACGACCGTGGTCTAAGCCGCCTTGCGAACCCATTTATCTTTAATAATAATTACATATTATTACTATTAAAAAGAGATGTTTTTGCATTAATTTGTCGACATTTGAAGAAAAAACAGCATATTTTATTTGGAGGAAAAGTTACTTTTCATGGCTTGCTCTCTATTACCAGCCTCACTCCGTTCGGCTGTTAAACACGAGCGCGCCATGAAAAGTATCACTTTTCCTCCATATAAAATAATATACTATTTTCTACAGCCGCGCGCAAAATAACTAAATACTACATTCAAACGAAATCGCAAAATCGACTAATGCCGTGGATTCTTATTTTGCGCTCTAGCGCGAACATGGAAAAGGAAATTCTCACTTTTTCCGTCTAGTGTGCTGAATGGTCATGGAAACCGAAGATAAATAAATGAGTCGTGCGTTTGTTACTGGCAATCCTGTTCTAAATATGCCCGAAGCTCGAACATAATATGTCAAAACTGACAGTCATTTGCAAATTTGAGAATAACTATAGAGAAAAATGTGGATTTAATTTAGAAAAATACAGCTGTAGAAAAAGTTCTGTGTGTTTTTCGAGCGCAAAGTAAGTTTGCCGTTCTTTCTCAAGCGGCAATCCGTTACTTTGCGCTCTAAATACACAAATAACTATTTTCTTCAGACGTCAGTAAATCCGTCATTACTCGACTGTGTAGGCGGCAGTGAAGTTTCATTTTTCCTCCGCCGGAGCTTTACTTTTCACTTTTCCGCCGGCGGAGGTAAAAGTGTTATCATAGCAACATAGATACAATACAAACAAACATCAAAATAAGCGTCAACAACTCAAGAGTTATTAAATTAAAATTTGTATTTATCACTCAATGTGTGACTGCATTTCTAAAAATCACTAATTTAGGAACAAATTGGTTATTATTTAATCGAACTTACTCAATAACTGCTTATCAATC
>MU187497.1:53949-73600 GCA_016904865.1 Pissodes strobi | reverse complement strand
CCACTGGGGCATTGCAAAAGTTTATTCCTGATCCTTTGATTGTGTTTGTCCTTAGTTTCGTCGATCACACGCTTGCACTCGTTTCTCGCTTCGATAAAATAATTGCGATTTTCAGCGGTCTGATTTTGCTGCCAGTACTTATAGGCTTGCTGTTTCCTTCCTACAGCTCTTTCGCATCTTTTGTCGAACCAGGGCTTTCCTTTTGATGGTAACTTGATGGAATTTGGGATGTATGCTTCCATTCCTGAGGAGATTACTTGCATGATCTCTTCGCAGCAGTCTGACGGGTCGTCAGTGGCAAAGCAGACGTCGAGCCAAGGAAAATCTAGGTAAAACTGCCTCAGATCGTCCCAGTTTGCAGAATTGTAATGCCAGATTTTGCGAGGCAATGGTGGATCCTTCTGTATGAGTGGCAATTCACAAACCGTTGTAATAAGTTTGTGGTCGGAGGTACTTAATGGCGGACCAACTGTAACCTTGTACTGGTCAGGATTGGTGGTCAGAAAAAGATCCAGGAGGGCGGCGAATTCGCCCCTCTCTGAGATTCGAGTTGGTTCGTCTACAAGTTGAGTAAGCCCGCAGCTGATGGCAAATGCTTCAGCTTCTCTACCTTCGTTGTCGGTCTTGTTGTGATGTTTGAGCCAGTTGGTGTTGTGGGCATTGAAGTCTCCCAGAACGATTATTTCTGAACTGGGGTGATCGACCTGTATTGAGTCAAAGGTGGTAGCTAGTGTTGAGAAAAAGCTTTGGTAGGCTCTATCGCTCGGAGGGTGATAGAGACAACATATAAACTTGGTTAATCCCTTGGCGGTGAACTTGAGCCACATGACGTCAAGGTTGTTCGGTTCGAGTGTTTCCTCGCGGTGACATGAAAGGTCGCTTCGGACAAAAAGGCATATTCCGAACTTATATCTAAATCGGGTATGTAAGTCGTAACCAGGATAGATGTAGTTCAGTGTTGTTGTTGTAGAACATACTTGTGTTTCTGTAAGGGCTAATATGTGTGGTCTATTTGCTTGTAGATGTTGGTGTACCGAATTTATGTTTGTATTTAGGCCTCTTATGTTGCAGAAATCTATTCTAAATTGGTTCGGTATCTTTGCTGTCTGTGAAATGCGGAATGAAGGGCTCCCAGGGCCACCCAGCGCCCGGAGATCCGAATGGCCGGGGAGTTTACCTCCGGAATATTTTGATCCTGGAAGCACCATCATGTCCATATATTCCTACTGTGAAACCCGGGATCACCAGCGCGGAAGCGGAACGTGATTTGGGAAAACCACTTAGCGCTCGCCAATTCTGGTGGGGTGATCTTTCACCGGACGATGCGAGTAGGCTTGTGCATCTACCACCTAGGGCCGCTTCCACTCGAAGCATCGGCCTCAGACTCATTCCTTTGGCGGTCCCTAGTCTGACAGGGGTAAAAATGGGGTTTGTTGGATCACTCTCCAGTGATCAGCTCCAGACTTTGTACTTTGGTGTTCTCCAGCCTGGAGGAGGACGATGGGATTTGATGGGCCACATCCCGTGGCAACTCGGAATGGTGGGGGCGTCACTCCCCGTAATCAAACTGCTCTCACCAGTTTGACGTTCCTGCCAGCCAATACAATGCAGCCCCTCTTGTCACAAACTGTCATTGATCGGCTCCAGACTTTGTACTTTGGTGTTCTCCAGCCTGGGGGAGGACGATGGGATTTGATGCGCCATATCCCATGGCAACTCGGAATGGCGGGGGCGTCACTCCCCGTGATCAAACTCCTCTCACCAGTTTGACGTTCCTGCCAGCCAATACAATGCAGCCCCTCTTGTCACAAACTGTCATTGATCAGCTCCAGAACTTTGTACTTCGGTGTTCTCCAGCCTGGGGGAGGACGATGGGATTTGATGGGCCATATCCCATGGCAACTCGGAATGGCGGGGGCGTCACTCCCCGTAATCAAACTCCTCTCACCAGTTTGACGTTCCTGCCAGCCTGTTTATAGCTGGGAAACTACTAACTCTAGAGGTATAGCATCAAACATTAAATATGCTTAGAATTTTAAGTGGAATCCAAAAATGTAATAAAATATAGGGCGTTTCATTTAAAAAAGTGTAACTTGCTTTGACCATCCCGTATATAAAAAAGTGACGATTAAAACAATACAAAAAAAATAAAGATCATTTTACTAGGAATAACTTTTCTATTTAAATTTGTTTTCCAACCTCCGTAGTTTTCGAGATAAAGTATAGGCCCCTCTTAAACGGGCCACCCTGTACGTGTCGCCAGTTTTATTTTCTTTAAAGTTGGTGGCACGAAATATTTGAAAAATGCAGCAACAAATACTCGATCCAGAATACTTTTTTGTTTTTATAGATGTATATAGTAAACGACAAAGTTGTAGCCAAATATCCGAACAAACTTTTTTTATTTCGGGGCGTCCCGCGTTTGGCAGGATCGTCCTTTCTTTTTGTAAGCTGTCCAGCATTTCATGCGTCCCGCAAAAGGTCCCGCATTTTCAGTTTGAGGAGCAAATTTACCGTTTTGTAATTTTTTTTAAACGATATCGATTATTTTGCTGTATCGATATGAAGAATCCCATCTTGACAATCTTGACCTGAGACAGTTCTACCAGAGACAACAATATCTGGTTCTACCCTTTTATGATGGAATATCTTACTGCGATCGAATTTAAGTACAAATACTACCTGTAAATAACTGTTTATGTGAATTGTTGTTGAAAAATATATAAGGTTGGATTGTCGTACTGCATTTTATTTTTTTTTCTTGATTTTGGGTATGCCTTTGGTTAGTTCCTGTTCGATGAGCCCCCGTAGCGAGCGGAGGGACATGCGTGAAGTGAAATATTCTAACCTCATTACTGTTAACAGCTCCACAAGACCCATTCGCACATACGCACTCGAAGAGCTCTCATGTTTTTAATACAGTGACTTTATACAAGACAGTGGCGACAATCGATGTATCGATTTTTATTGGCCGGGCTAATTTTGCCTCCTCATGGCCGACGAGGCAAAATTTTCTTTGTTTACCTCTTGTTAACGTGTCGTTATTGGTGTAACTTTAGTTTGTTGTAAATATAGTGTGGTTAAAACATTTAAGGAGTTTCATAACACCATAAAATTTTAGTGTCTGTGTCTCGCTGTTGAAGAGTGATTGAAGATATAGCGAAGTGTCTATACCCAAAATCATAATTTTTTCTGGGCTTAATCTTAATTACAGTGACATGAATTCATTATACAACATTGCGGAATATCTAATGCAAAGTTTAAACTAACATCAAAAACTTGTGATATTTGTTTACGTAGTGTTGATTCAAAAAAGCCTCTGTAATAAAAACTTTTCGAAGTTTGTAAAGATTGCTTAAAAACTATGAAAACAGGACTTTCTTAATCAAAATAATTTTGAAAATGAGCTTTTAAAACAGCAAATTTAAAAAATTTTAAAAAATTTAATTTTAAATTAAGAACAAAAACCCTTACATGATAAAAACATTATTACTTAGTGTAACATATAGCATGGCAACAATTATTATTAAATTTGCAAACTGTCCTAAACACACATCTTTTATTCATAACAACTGACTAAACTAATTATTCATATGATAAGCTATATAGTCTTATGGTGATATTTTATCGCAGCTATCCGGATTTTCCACAAAACATAATAAATTAAAATTTCGGTTTAATCACTATTTTATGATTTTTAATATCATATTTTATAGGTAGATGTCGGGAAAATAATTTATTTGAATGAAAATATCTGAATATACTATGCTAATAATACAAAACCGCTATAAATTTTGCCTCCTAATGGCGGATGGGCGGAGCTAAATTGCTGCTTGTCGCCACTGTCTTGTATAAAGTCACTGTAGTTTTTAACGCCTCGCCTCGCCATCTAGTGGCGTTGGTCTGACCTAACCTAAGCTAAGAAAAAGGAAAAGTGGATTTTAACGATTGCAGATTCGATTTTCGGGAACCACTGAGTCGTTGGCGTCTCTGGCATCTGGCCATCGTCCATTAGTCACTAGTCACTGTCAGTTGAGTGGCGTTATTTGTTGTTTTAGTCCAACGATTATAAACAAGATCGTTGGTTTTAGTCGGCATCGATTGCTGTTTGGCTTTACGGTTTGTCAAACATTACCTAATCGAAGAAAAATTAGAAAAGTGGAAGCAACAAAAATTAGAAACTGATAAGGGGAGGATGGAAGCATGTATACATTTTTCGGAACAAGATATTTCTTATAAAAATTTTTAAAAAATCATGAAGTATTCTTTGGGTCTACCAGGACCAGGTACAAATGCGGACAAAGAAAGATTATTTATAGGCGTAAATAAAATATGGACGATCGAGAAAATGCAGTTAAGAGTAGATACATTAAAAACACTCTTATTAGTTAAATAAAATATGCCATATAACTGCCAACAATTTTATGAGTATATTAACAATAATAATTTTTTTTTTACAAAAAATCACAGCTCAGAGAAATATGTTTAAAAAGAAATTGAGCGAGTCTGCTCGAGACACTGATGTGTAAACATATCCTATATCGACATCATCGACATGAAAATCTAATGCCGCTTATTTCGAATTGGTTGCCTATATTCTGACGTTTCACAAGGAAGCGCTGAAGAAGACTGCGCATGATTATGATGTCACATCCGCTTGCTCATTTCCGTCCCATATCGATGCTATAACCTGTTCAGTAAGCGCAATGTCTCCAGAGGAACTACAATTAAAATAGGGACCCTATCAAGAAAGTCCGCTGAGAATTTGTTCAGCATCAATATCTGGCCACCCGGGACTCAAGTTAGATGGTCATCGGAATCTGAAATACCTCAGAAAACTACAGAGCTCTATCTAACTCCCTCCACCAAGGCGAAAGTGACTAGCAGACCGAACTCTGGCAATCTGCGGGACTTTCCCTCTCCAGTCAGTGAAGCTAAGGCACACAAGGTAACTACAGTAGCTTCTGACAAACAAGCTATCGCTGCTTGCAAAACTAATGCCCTTATGAGCGATGTCGAAATTAAACTGTCTAAGGAATCACCCCATAAACCGTCCTTCTCTCTGGACCCGCTGACTCCCCCAACAGTTAAATTAACACAGGCCGCCAGTAAGTCTAACGATTCTAGTAATCGTTTCCTTATGGCAAGGCTAAGGGAACCTGCTATCTTCAGATCCATTAGGTTGCACCTTGCCTATTTGTATGACCAACCTGCCTCGGTATGCTACGAGGGATTTACCAACATAAGCATTAGATTATTCCTAGCATCTGAAGGACTACCAATCCAGGATGACATATTACGTAAGGTCTACCACGACTTTCATGCCGCATATGGGTTTAAACACACTGAAGTGGAAGAAGATCTTTGTACCTACAGATCCCATGTTGTTTCGGAGAGGACGATTCAGCTTCAGAAGTCCAGAGAGGGTCACCAAAAATACTTCTCCAGCGGCTCCCCGAAGAAAAATTTTTAAGCAGCTTGACGTGTTCTGAGCGACTAGATTCCTCTAATCCTGATGCCAGGTTTAGTATGGTTCTTATTAATGTTGCCTCACTACGAAATAAGACTGATGAATTGTTTTTGTTTTTGGAGGAATCAGGGTTCCCCAGGGCCTATTTTCCAAGGAGTTGGGCCCTAGGCCCTAACAATTTTTCGGGCCCCAATATGACTTCGGCTCCCATTTGATTTTTTTTTTGTTTCGATTTCGAATACAAATATTATTTATTATGTAGTTTTTTATTCAGATTTAAATTAAGTTTTTCTATTATTTGTTATTTTAATAAAAGATTATTGAAAAACTAGAAAAGAAACACGAAATAAGTTAAAAAAAAGTTTTATTGCACCAAAACATAAATTAGTAAAAATAAAATAATATTTAAATTTACAGAAATACACTAAGGTTAAACGTTACCACTTTTCTTCGAAAAAAGTTTGCATATATAAGAGTAGACACAACCAGATTTGGGACTATACACTAACCACTCACAGAGGACTTTTTCGCCGTTTACTTTAACTTTGTAAAATGCTGAACTTTGTAAGTGCCTGGTTTTTTTACCGTCAAGTGTTCCGCACACCTACTTATTTTGTCTATATTTTGTTCCTATATGTTTTTAATAAAATGTTCCTGAAAATTCAAGCTTATATTCTTCGGCCAGGCTACAAGATCAAGGGCAGACGTACGTCTCCCCTTGATCTTGTAGGCTGGCCGAAGAATATAAGCTTGGATTTTCAGGAACATTTTATTAAAAACATATAAGAACAAAATATAGACAAAATAAGTGTACGCCTCTTCGCCTTCTTGAGAAGTAAGTTCCTTATTTGTCGCATTGTAAATTTCTGAAGTACTGATGTCACCACTGTCACCAGCGTCAGTGTGTTTCTGTTTTTCGATCAACCTTGTGAGACTATTACTAGTTACTTCTTCATACACTGAACTAGACGTTTCTTTCAACACATGATGGTTTCCTTGCGCCTTCAGAAGATATGTCAACATTGCATTTTTCTGCTTTTTTTTATTTTCGGCTTATTATTCTAACCCAAACTACCACTTTTATACTTGCAACTCATTGTACTTATTAATCTGAAGTTAAAAACAAAAATAAAAATGTTTTCTATTAATTTACTTTAACCTTCAAGACAGTAACAAATAAATTACAAAAGAATCTATTAATTACATAGAAAGTATTCCTATATAACTTACCTTAAATTTACTTTTTAGGGCAAATAATTTCATACACGAGCACAAATTGATGATCAACACTTCACACGTCACTTTAAAACTGAATAAGAATAAAAATAAAAATGTACTACCTATATTTTTTCCCCACATGAAGAAATGTATATTTAAAAAAAATGATAACTATATTTTTTTATGTTGCAAATTTTGGGCCCCACTTGCCATTGGGCCCTAGGCCCGGGCCTAATAGGCCTAATGGTAAAAAAGGCCCTGGGGTTCCCCCAACTAGTTGCAATTACAGAGCCCTGGCTGAGTGAGAATGAACCGGTTTATGTTGAAAAGTACTCCACAATAGCCAGATATAATCGGAAAAACTCGGCTCATGGGGGAACACTGATTCTTTCCTTAAGCGAGGGCTTTTTACCTGTGACTAAATTTGATTATCTCCGATCGGATAACTACTTTGAATTTTCCATTGTATACAATAAGAACTTTGATTTACACGTAATTTGTATATATAGAGCGCCAAATTCCGATGTGCAATTGTTCTTTAATAACCTGCTAAGCTTGTTAGATGGTCTGCCGGTGAAAGGCAAGAAAATTCTGTGCGGTGATTTAAATATTGACTACGCTACCGCTTGTGCTGCCCAAAAATCTTTAATTTCTGTTTTTGACTCTTTTGGTCTTTCAATGCATGTAACCTCTACAACTCGGATTTCTAACAATTCCTCTTCTATCATTGACTATGTAGCGTCCGACATTCCTTCAACTGATGTCCAATCGACAGTAACTAGCGCGAGTCTCTCAGATCATGAGGCAGTAATCTCCAAATTCAATACTTCTTATAGGCCCTCAAAAAAAACTCGCCACCTAGGTAGAATCTTCTCCGCCTCCAATTTTTCATCCTTTCGTAACCTTTGCCTAAAGACCAACTGGAATTTCGAATCAGGTGAACTTGATTCTGACTTTAGTGGTTTCTTAAATAAAATTATAAATGCATTCAATAAAGCCTTCCCGCTTAAATCCATTAAACCTAAACGTCACAAACCATGGACTACGAAAGGCTTACGCATATCTGCAAAAAATATGCGTTCCCTCTCATACATAAAAAAATTCACTAACTCCACTCAAGTTCTTGAATTCAATTCGAATTATAGGAAGATCTACCTAAAACTTATCAAGACAGCAAAGAAACTATATTATCAAAATCGTTTATCAACTGCTAAAAACGTATCCAAGGAGGCCTGGTCCATTATTAATGATCTTAGAGGCAAAAAAAATTTCAGCGAATCAGAGCATGCCAAAACCAAATGATTTAAACGAATATTTTGTCAACGTGAGCAAAAATGTTACCTCTGGTACTTCTCCTTCTCTCGACCCACTCTCGTTTCTTCCTCCTTCTAAAAAAGTCGCTGATAGTTTTTTCCTAAGCCCTGTGACCAGCTTTGAACTTCTTCAGGTAATGAGCAGCATAAAGGGTAAATCAGCTTGTAGCACTGATAATCTGTCAATGAAAATTTTCTTGAACCTCCCACTTCCAATTCTGGATGTCCTAGCTTCCTTAATTAATGCGTCCTTCACGAAAGGTGTTTTTCCCGAATGCCTCAAAACTGCCATAATTATTCCTCTTCATAAGGGAGGTGAAAAGGATGTCTTATGCAATTATCGTCCAATTGCTCTGTTGCCTGTACTCTCTAAAATCATTGAAAAGTTATTAAAAAATCGCCTCATGCCATTTCTCCTTAGACATGGCATACTGTCCCCGGAACAGTTCGGATTTTTACCAAACAAGTGTACAAGTGACGCCATGTTCTCGTTGCTTCACGATGTTTACTCATCCCTTAACAACAATCTCCCCACTGCTACAGTCTTCTGTGATTACGCTAAAGCCTTTGACTGTGTGTGTCATGACATCTTGCTAAGAAAACTAAATTTTTATGGAATCCGTGGTATTCCTTCGAACTGGTTTCAATCTTATCTTGAAAATAGACAGCAGTTTGTTAGAGCGAACGGTTCTGATTCTGATTGCAGATTAATTACTAGTGGAGTTCCTCAGGGCTCTGTTCTTGGGCCTATCCCTTTTCTAATATATATTAATGACATTACATACCTAAAAATCAATGGTAAAATTTCTCTCTTTGCTGACGACACAAGCATTACTTGGAGTGATTCTAATACTTTCTCCCTACACTCTAATATCTCCAGCGATCTCGTCACAATCAAAACTTGGTCTGACTCAAATTGGCTGTGTTTCAACGTTGATAAAACGGTAGCCTTATCTTATCAAACAACCTTACAACAACCTTTGCTACTTCACAACAGCAATATTAAATACGTTGAATCGGATAAATTCCTAGGTTTGAGTATTAGCGCCAACCTTAAGTGGTCTGCACATATTGATTCTTTAACAAAAAAGCTTTCTTCTGCCTGCTTCGCAATTCGATCGGTTTCGAAGGAACTAAATATGTCTACTGCCAGGCTCACTTACTTCTCTTTGTTTGAATCTCATCTTCGCTACGGCCTTCCCTTTTGGGGCTGCTGTAACACCGAGCAATTTCGTACCATTTCCAAACTTCAAAAGAGAGCAATTCGTTATTTATTTGGTCTTAATGGCACAGCTCATTGCGAATACTACTTTAAAAAATATAAAATTCTTACGCTTCCTGCTTTGTTTATTTTAGAAACAACTTGTTTAATACGCAAATATCGAACCATATTTCCCGAAAGGCCACAACATGAGTACTCAACAAGAAATTCGAGTCAGGACATCTACCTGCCTTTTCCCTCCTCTGAATTAACAAAAAATTCTATTCTTTATAATTCCAAGAAGTTATACAATACACTCCCGCTACATCTTAAATCCATCCCTACATTTGCTAAATTTCGTGAAAAAACGAAAGCTTACCTACTAGAAAGACCTTATAATTCTATAAATGAGTTTTGCGTGAATTAGATTTTATTTTTTCCTCCATTAATTTTCTTGGGCTTCATGTGCGGCGGTGAAATTTTTTTATATTATATATATGTTTTATAATAGCTATAGGATTATCTTTTTGACGAATTAGTGATTTATCGGATATACAGAAATTACACAAAATTAAATACCAAGCTATCAATTTTAGTCATGTTTTGTTTACTTTTACTCGGTATTTTCAACTCTGCAGCATATGCACATTGCCTGAGTCAAGTTCACCGACATCACCTTCCTTATTTTTTTCAAACAGCACGCTTCGTTATAATGTATGTTTAATATTTTGATAACACTGGGTTTCTTTACCCTATGTTTTGTGTACTTCCTGTGGATCTAGTTCAACTGCTTATGATGTTCTGTAATATAGCTTTTTTTGTCAAATCGTGACCAATTTCAATTTGAAAATTGCTTGTTACATTTTTATCATATATATTATTGTATATATTAAGTTTTGTTTTGTTTTGTATTTGCCCTACTATGGTTAGTTTATTTATTTTAGTTCGCTTTGTCCATAAAATTTATTTGAATTTTTCTGTGGCAATAAAGCATACTTGACTTTGACTTTGACTTTGCCGAGATTTACCCTCATACCGCCGCGTAAGATGTTTACACATCAAAAATTTAATTTATATTGCTTATTTTTTTTCATTTCGTAGTATGGATAATTATTAATTTATTTAAAAAATAGTCTTTTCTTTGGTAAATTTTTGAAAAAATAGGGGAATAGGGCATGGCACCGAGATATTTTGTAATACTAGTATGGCCGTCCTCTCGCTCTTTTTTCGGTAAAGGCGAGTCCAAAGAGAGACAGAAACATTAAGTAAGAATACTGTATAGAATATTATTTATTTGTTTTAATTAAAATTTAAGAAGAACTAGTACCAGGCATTTTTCTTTTATTTTATCCATAAGAAATAACAGGATTGACTGACTGAACTGACTAAACTAATAGAATATATTAACTAAAAAATTAATATCTGAAAGAAATAGATAACAAATGATATTATAATAGGCATAAAATATATAGGTAATATAAAAAATAAAAGGAAGAGTTTGTTTTAACAAAATAAAATATTAACTTAAAGCGTATCCTTATTAAGAAAAAGTGAAACAAGTAATTAACTCATATTTTTAAATTTATTTTTATTTTTTATTAAATTGAAGTTTAGAAATGCAAGTTCAGATATGTTATTAGCACTAAGTCTAGAGCATTTTTCCATTACTTAGATCAGATGAAAAAACATTAATTTATTATATAGGTAAACAGAATTCAGAATTATTAAATATACATTGAAAACGTTTTCATATAGTTTCGGGTTCATAATAATAAACTGAATATATATCTTAGATAGAAAATGAATCGGAAAATGATAAAATACAAATTAAATAGTAGGTACGTATGTATACGTATAACCATTATCTAATGGTATAACCAATACCAATACGGAACAATCAGCATTGGACAAGTTGCAGAGCATTTTTTTTTAAATTTGTACGGTCGGCCAACTTTTATAGGTGAGTAACATTAATTTCTATGTTTGTCTGTGCCATTTTATTTTTTAAAAGAACCTAATTATGTTAAATTTGAAACCTCTTTATCACCGAAGTGCATTATTAACTGTAATCGTTGAATTTCATATTAGAGATTTGACTCCAACAGAAGATGTATTTTCATTGCATGTGAAAAGGGCGCGCATGCGCAATCTATAAAAGCGCTAGTAAAATTCAACCTCAAGTTCCAAAACCTACAGATTTTGGCTACTACAATCGAAAACAATGATAGCATTTTATGTCTTTTATTATAAAATGATGATACTAAAAGAAGCAAAGCCAAGTTTTATGGAAATTACAGCCAACTGCAGGTGCAAGTTATTTACTCATATAAATAAATAAATAATAAATAAATAACATTAGTCGTTTATGCCAAGGGAAATGTGGTGCTCAATAGTAGCAGTAAGTAAAATATAAACTATCATCATCCCTTTCTACAAATAATGTGTTAACTGTCTTTTAACTATTGTTGCTTAACTATACGAGTCGAAGTTAAATGTAGAAATAACCATTAAAAGCACATTCATATCCTTAACATAAACATATTCCCCTAAAGTGCGATGAGGAATATTCTTTATAGTAGATTTATGTCACGTGCTACGAACATCTTCTTAAAGAACATTCCACATCGGATATGCAAAGAACGTACTTAGGAAATTATAAGGCGGCGGTTACATTGGATAAGAATTCGTACGAAAATGTGTTCGTAAGAATTCGTACGAATCAGTTATGACGAATTCTTACGACGTAGGTGGTTAGGCGGCGGTTACATTGGATAAGAATTCGTACGAAAATGTGTTCGTAAGAATTCGTACGGATCAGTTATGACGAATTCTTACAACGTGGGTGGTTACACTGCTCGGTTTCATTTATACGAATACAGTACGAATATTAACTTATTATAAAGTCATAATGGACTCTATCTCAGAGTTTAATTTTTTGGGAACATCACCATCAGATACTATCTTTCATTGAAAAAATAGAAGCACATGGGTTGATTTGTGTGGAATTTCACTTACTATCAAACATGGAAACAATTTGTAAAATGTACCTAAATCATAGTTATTTTATGTTAAACATGAAAATTGTTGTTAAATAAATATATTTTGTACTTATTTTTTGCTAAACATGGTAAGTACCCAAATGGAAATACCTACCTCCTAGTTTAATTCCAGCCGCTACTTTACATAATTTTTTATTTAGCTCTCCATTATGGTATTGTTTGCTTTTCTGATCCCGTGATCTTAGTTCGTGAACCAAAGTAATCAGTACTTTGCAATCGATGTCACTTAAAGCCCAAGGAATCCAGTTAGACGGCGGTTACATTGGATAAGAATTCGTACGAAAATTTGTTCGCAAGAATTCGTACGAATCAGTTATGACGAATTCTTACGACGTGGGTGGTTACACTGATCGGTGTCATTTATACGAATACAGTACGAATATTAACTTAATATAAAGTGATAATGGATTCTATCTCAGAGTTTCATTTTTTGGGAACATCACCATTATTGAGATATCTTTCATTGAAAAAATAGAAGAACATGATGGGTTGATTTGTGTGGAATTTCACTTACTATCAAACATAAAAACAATTTATCAAATGTACCTAAGTAATATAGTTATTTTATGTTAAACATAAAATTGTTGTTAAATAAATATATTTTGTACTTATTTTTTTCTAAGCATTAAAAGTTGTTATTGAATAAATATATGTGAGTACCCAAATAGAAATAACTACCATAGCTTAATTCCAGCCGCTACTTTCAATAATTTTTTATTTAACTCTCTATTATGGTATTACTTGCTTTTCTGATCCCATAGGGATCTTAGTTCGTGAACCAAAGTAATCAGTAATTTGCAATCCATCTCACTTAAAGCCCAACGAGTTCAGTTAGTCGTACGAACAACTATCCAAAAAAAAACAAAATATTTTGGTCGCATTGAAAACACGTAAGAACTCGCGCGAATTCGTAAGAAATAATCGTAAGCAATATAACCACAAATATGTCAATATAAGCATTTGTTTCCTTTCGACGACTTTTTACGATATGTTTGTGGCAAATTTTCGTACGAATTCATGCGAATTCGTAAGAAGTGGTCGGAAGGAAACAAATGCATATATTAACATATTTGTGGTTATATTGCTTACGATTATTTCTTACGAATTCGTGCGAGTTCGTACGTGTTTTCAATGCGACCAAAATATTTTGTTTTCTGGGTAGTTGTTCGTACGACTAACTGGATTCGTTGGGCTTTAAGTGACATGGATTGCAAAGTACTGATTACTTTGGTTCACGAACTAAGATCCCTATGGGATCAGAAAAGCAAACAATACCATAATAGAGAGTTAAATAAAAAATTATGTAAAGTAGCGGCTGGAATTAAACTAGGAGGTAGGTATTTCCATTTGGGTACTTACCATGTTTAGCAAAAAATAAGTACAAAATATATTTAATTAACAACAATTTTCATGATTAACATAAAATAACTATTATTTAGGTGCATTTTACAAATTGTTTCCATGTTTGCTAGTAAGTGAACTTCCACACAAATCGACCCATGTGCTTCTATTTTTTCAATGAAAATGATGATGTTCCCAAAAAATGAAACTCTGTGATAGAGTCCACAATGACTTTATAATAATTAATATTCGTACTGTATTCGTATAAATGAAACCGAGCAGTGTAACCACCCACGTCGTAAGAATTCGTCATAACTGATTCGTACGAATTCTTACGAACACATTTTCGTACGAATTCTTATCCAATGTAACCGCCGATGCTCATATCTTCTCAAAAATATTTTCGAAGATTACGTGCCAAGAATATACTTTGAAGCATATTCCTATAACGAATATTCTTATCACCTGAATGAATATAACAAAAATCAGGTGGCTATGTTTTCTGAAAGATTACATTTTGTGTTTGCTACTCAAATCATTTTCACTTATTTGTACCGGTGTGGTTAATTATGGGCATTTTGCAACTGTTCGAATATAAATATACCTCTATAAAAAAGGCCCCATTATACTGAACCTACAATACATATTGTATAATCATTGCGACGTAATGAGTGTCTAGTTTTTAACAGCTTTTATAGGGTATTTCGGTATTTGTTGACTCGAGCGATTGCTCTCGCGTCATGTCTTCGTCACAAGAATAACAACCAGAAGGTTAAGTCAGAGTTTGCGCGGGAAACAGCCCCTAACCTAAAAATAGCGGTAGAACCTGCCAACACATTGGCGTTCATAGTTCAGTCTTATTTTGCATTTTTCCGAAAACAGTAGCTGTTCGTGATTTGTCATTTTTATTGACTTGGTGTTTGTTGTTATTTTCATTGACTTTTGGATGTGCCATTTATTTTCAACTTAGAAATGGCGACTTCAAAAAGCGTTGCTTCAGTTTGTGCTTCAAGGAAATGCAAAAGCCGTAGTTACGTTACCCGAACTTAGTTTTTTCACGTTTCCAAAGGACCAGCTGCAAGAAAAAACCTCTTGCCATTAGAACAGACTATACTAAAATAATGATATTCTAGAGCAAAATGTACTACGATATGTTTGTGGTTATTTAATTAAAAAATGTTTAAGTATACATTCATGTGATAAATATAAGATATTATATATGTAAAAGCACACAGTGAGTTCGATGATACAACGATATTTTGCCCTTTACGTGCTTATGAAAATAGGGATTTAGATATTTTTGGAAATCTTCAGATGCCACATGACAATTTTGTATTTTTTATTTCTTCGTTAGAATTTCTATTGGTTTAATGTTTTGAAAAATATGCACATCACATTTTATTAAAGAAATGTAATATATATGTAAGCATATTAATATTAAGTATCCATGTACTACTTCTATAGAATACGTAATAAATTTGTATCTGCGTATGAAATTATATTATAGTTTAAAAAAGATAAGCATGAAGTTTAAAACTTCAAATAAAAACAAACTAATTATATGGAGACATGAATAAATATATATTCTTAGGCTGGATTTATAGATTGACGTAACATAAGCATAGCATAAGCATAAAAAGTAAAACATTCAAATTTAAGTCAGGGAATTTATAGATCGAGATAACATAAGCTCGACATAAGAAGTTCACCAATTTTTAACTTTTTATGCTATGTGCTTATGTTCGACCAATGAAAACACAGATTTATAATTATTGTATTTACCTTTGAGAGATGACATATGCTGCATCCAATGAAATTTGTTGTTCAGGCTTTTTGTATGCTTTTTATTTATGAGAATGGTAAGGATTTATAAATTAATATACATAAGACTCTATAATACACTTCTTTAAAAAATTTAAAAGAAAATTCTGAAGTTTGCAAGGTTAGTATTTTCGCTTTACGGCTCAGGGGCAACATAACACAAGTTATGTTATGTCAATCTATAAAGCCAGCTTTAGCATAGCTTATTATTTTTTCTTTACTTCCTTTTGTACTTCTTAGTTTTGAAACTAAATACTCCATCTATACATTTCCATTGCCTGTCGAGTAATATTAATAAATGCTACATGATATGCTTTAAAATTAAAAACATAATAATACGTCTCTGAATAAACGCAACCGGAAATTATTAAATACGCCTCTGTGTTCTACCGCTATTAAATGGCGTCCAAATTTGTGAAACGTCACGGCTTTCAAGGAGAGTCAGCCTTCTGGTTGTTATTTGTTGTTATTTATTCTTGTGTCTTCGTGATGCAATCAATTTGCCAACAGCCTCGTGGTCGAGAGCAGTGTTGCCAGATTATTTTTTTCTAGTCGTGAGACGCCAAATGAAAAGAAAAGTCGCCAGATTTTTTAACCGTGAATATACGTAGGAAAAGTGAAATGAAAAATATAACCTGAAAATTAAACGATACTCACTAGGAAAAACAAATTATAACGTTGGGAGAATTCCTGATTTCTAACCTAAAATTTGTAGGATTTCTCCAGCATGCTCAAGTTCTAATTCTAACTAATTTTCTTTTCAGGAGTTTGATCGACTTTGAAGTAAATCTGGACACCATATCAGCACTTGGCTCAAATTCACGACAACATAAATTATTAACAAATAAATGATATTTTATAAATAAAATAGAATTGAACATTTTTAACATCATTTTGTTTCTCAGTTTGGATTTTAAAATGTTCATTATTGAAAACACCCCCTCAACCACAGCATTTGAACTAGGTAAACTAAGCATTACAAAAGCAAACAAGCTAAGATCTTCAAACAATAAATTACCTTTAGCATTTTTTTGTTGTTTCTGCCAAAACCTTATAGTCATCAGGAATTTTCCCTTCAAAAATTTCGTTCTAGTTCATTGGGAATACATCTCTGTATTGCACTATAAACACAATTAAAAACATAAACCATATAATCTGCCTATACAAATAACGCATCATTAACTTATTCCCAGTGGGCCAGGTGACGTCGAGTTTGGCGGACAAATATCGTTGATGTAACTATCCTTATTAATTTAATACTCTTGGATATTTCCCAAAGAGCGAAAGTACGGTTTACACGATAGGATAGGCGAATTCTATTAGTATTGGTATTGAATCGAGTGTTTATAAACCGACCGCCAAATTCGCTATAAAACTGCGTTCACATGCCCTAGATGAACTTGAAATGAAGGATATTCACAAAAAATTACACAAATTGCAGGCAAATGTTAGTCGCCTGCGGTTTAGTGTAAATCGCCCAATTGGCGACTTGTGATTCCTGCAAATTTAGAGTCGCCAGAGCGTATTGAAAATCGCCCAATTTGTGATAAATCGCCCCATCTGGCAACACTGGTAGAGAGGTCTAGATGGTTAGGTCTCAATTCGGCGGCTATCGGCGCGCGGCGGCGGGCCGGGTTCAAACCCCGTTGCTTTTTTATTGTTATGAAAAATATACCTTTTCAGGACATGACAGGCATTTTTTGCAATAATGTAATGCGCACATTATTAGTAAGTTGTACATCACATGCATAGTACATAGAGGGTTAGTAAAAAGAACCGGAACGCTTAAATATCTTCAAAATCGTTAAAGCTACATTTACAAAATTCTGTACCTGCGGGTTTCCGGGCGTGCGGAATTGAACCATGATATCGGCACTGTTGCTAGATTTCCCAGTTTTGTGCTACACGAACTCACTTTGTTATCTTAAATGGAACGCCCCATTTGTTTTTATTGCAATAAATTGGGCGTATCAAATTTAGTAAAACAACATATTTTCAAAATTGTATCTCTTTTAATTGCTGAGATGTGACAACAACGAATTTTTAGTAAAAAGTACGGGATCGCTTAAATATCCTCAAAATCGCTGAAGCTGCTGCTTTTACAAAATTCGGTACGGGGGGTAGTTTCCGGGTATGCGGAATTGAACAATGATATTGACACTGTTGCCAGATTTCCCAGTTTTGCCGTACACGTAGTCATTTTGTTATCTTAAATGGAACGCCTCTTTTGTTTTTAATGCAACAAATTGGCTGCGCCGAATTTAGTGGTATTCCAAATTTTAAAACTTTTATCTATTATGTGCTGAGATATGACAACTTCACAATTTTGACTCCGTGTACCGCAAAACTGGGATATCTGGCAACAGTGTCAATATCATGGTTCAATTCAGCATGCCCGGAAACCCCCAGGTACCGAATTTTGTAAATGTAGCTTAAGTGATTTTGGAGATATTTAAGCGTTCCCGTACTGTTTACTAAAAATGCGCTGTTGTCACATCTCAGCAAATAAAAGAGATACAATTTTGAAAATTTGGTATTTTACTAAATTTGATACGCCCAATTTATTGCATTAAAAACAAATGGGGGCGTCCCATTTAAGATAACAAAATGACTCTTTATAGCCCAAAACTGGGAAATATGGCAACAGTGCCGATATCATAGTTCAATTCTGCATGTCCGGAAACCCCCAGGTACCGAATTTTGTAAATGCAGCTAGATCGATTTTGAATTTATTTAAGCGTTCCGGTACTTTTTACTAATAATGCGATGTTGTCACATCTCAGCAATTAGAAAAGATGAAATTTTGAAAATTTGGGATCTTGCTAAATTTGATACGCCCAATTTATTGCAATAAAAATAGTGCGGCATTCCATTTAAGTCAACAAAATGACTCCGTGTAGCACAAAACTGGGAAATCTGGCAACACTGCCGATATCATTGTTCATTTACGCATGCCCGGAAACAGAAAAAGTTAGGACTCTTAATTTCATGTCGGCACGTTTGATCTCAGGTTGTCGGCGGGCTGTATTTTTTTAGGGAGATTCTTAGCATATCGTCATGTCGCAAGAGTATATTATTATCAGGTGCTAAGCGTGCAAAAATGTTATGTGGGAAAATGAATATGTTGAAAAATATTGGGCATAAATAAGAAAATGAACGATATTTTAAATCGAATCTATTTAAATCACAAAAATCTAAATCACCTTTATCAAAATTTAATACCTTATTTATAATATTGTTCTCCTTTTTCAAAATTAAAATTTACTGAATAAACTGCGAAATAAACGTTACGATTATTAAATAGGTTATTATTAGTACAATAATTCAAATCGTGGCGCTCTCAAGCTTCGCATGGCGTTACTGTCGCTTACTATATACATCTATCTCTAAAAAAAAAAAACGTTTTCTCGATCGAGTATTTGTTGCTGCTTTTTTAACAAAGTTCGTGTCAACAACTTTTAAAAAAAATAAAGCTAGTGTGACGGAAATTTCTCTCATGTCAGTCATGATAACAAATATCCAAATTGGCTCTCCTAAAAATTTCAATTTATATAGGTAATAATCAAATTCTGGATTCTCTGGCGAAATCGGATTCGCCATGCCAGGTTGATTGACATAAAAATCCTCAAAATGCATCGTACAGATCCCACGATATACTTGGATAAATGCCGCCAGAAAACTGAAGAATAATTATAGACAACAAATCTTCCCGAGTACCTACCCTTTCTTAGACGATTTTTATACTGGCTAATGAATGAGTCTTTGCGCTCTTTTATAAATGTTTTTCTGACAAGTTTTTAATGGGAAAGCAAAATAGCGTAAATATAATTTGAAAACAAATACTTCTAAAGAACTACACTTTGTATACCATAGTTAGTAAAAAACATTTCTCTCGCGTTCTCCCCAACCAGAATTCATTCCCCTATTTTACTATGCAAGCGAAGCAGTCAAGACTAGCGCTCCATGCTTACGTCACTTTTACCCTATGAATGCGTCCCGACGCATCGCGCATTTGTCGTCGCTAAGAGTTGTACAAGTGTTTCCGACATTTTTGGCAGTGATTTATTAAAATATGTGGCATAGAAAACAAAGTACTATTGCAGATTTATGTCAGAGACATTACAGGTAAACATCAAAGTTGTGTGAGTAGATTTTGGTTTCAACTAAAACTAATTCGTCCTCTCAGTTTGCTTTGTTTGGCTTATCGAAAAGGATCGATACTCTGTAT
>MU187497.1:0-38949 GCA_016904865.1 Pissodes strobi | reverse complement strand
TTTTAACTAAGGCACTGTGTTTTATTTTATTGGTACTAAAATTAAGCTAAGTAAAAGACAAATGCTTGAACAATAATTATTAAACTAAAATGAACAAAACAGTTTGAAAACCAAATACAAATAAATTCCTCGTGTATACATTGTTACAGAGGGTGGTCCAATTTATAACACGAAAACTTACAACAGTGTATTTAGCAGTTAAAAATATGGCAAAAATCTATATAAACTTATGTCTGAAAATGAGCAGTTTTTAAAATACAGGGTGTTAAAGTTTTTTTTAATAAATAACCCAATTATCATTTAGACGATTTTAATGAAAATTTGTGATGTTCTTTGTAGTAATAAGGGACTAATTTAGACGTAATTAGATTAAAATTATTAAATCCAGGGCCGTCTCGGAGGCACATTAGCCAATGTTTAAAAAAATATATGTGCCACTGACTTTTTTTGTATTTCTATATTTTTTTGGATTAATTAAAAAATTACAACTTTTTTTTTGTTGCTTAGCTTTTGCATATCTTTATTCGTTTTTGAGAAAAAAGATAAAAACTATATTATTGCATGACTATTGACCATAGAAAAAATCTCGAAAAAAATATTTGTTTTAATCGCTTGCAACAAGTTTTATGACAAATAAAGAACAGGTACACCCCAGTTTTTGCCAGTATAGTAGTTTTTATTTTTTTTTTGAAAGCCAAGGCCAATCAAATGGTTTTTTTCCTCGAAAATGAAATAAGATACGAAAAAAAATCTAGAGACAAAATTTTTTTTATTTATAGTTGCATAATCCGAAAAAATATAAAAATCGTAAAAAGTCAGTGGCGTTCTTTTAAGAGCAATATTGGTTAAGATGCCTCTCGAGAAGCCACTGGATTGAATAATTTAAATCTAGTCGAGGCTAAATAAACCCTACAAATCACACCACCAATTTTCATTAAAACCGTCAAAAGGATATTAAAAAAGTCTGGAAAAGTACTCTTTCCGCACAACAATGTTTTCTAAACCTAAATGACTATTTCTCAAAACTTAGTCCACTACACGCCTGCACAAAATGTTTATTGAAAACTCGTAAAAAACACTCCTCAAGGACAGAAAATGAACCAAAAAAGCAGATGCGGAAACGCTGCTTCCGTCCGATCGATTTCAACAACTGACGTCACGACTTTCCCCTTCCGTCTGTCGTACCCATGTAGAGGCAACCTATTATTTACTATACTAACCTCGGGGGCGCCAAAGTAAATCCATTAAGCAATGTTGCGCGGGCCACTGAATTAGGGACGTCGATGTCAATATTTTCCACAAGATTCAATATAGGTATACAAATATCTGATATAAATTCATACATGTTTGCTTTAGTTTCTGAAGTATTGACAATGAGTTAAACTTATCTTTGTTGTTTCAAAACTTTATTGCACCTCTCCCGTTTTATCGGATAAGACGAGAGTAAAAATTTCTTCTGCTAGGCAGGACGAGAGTATTTCTCTTTGCAAATTATGATCCCGTTGTTGGCTCTGAATATTTTCGAATGACATTTTTAATAAGTATACTCGTTTTTTCTTCGATCTTCTTCTTCTTCTTCTTCTTATATTAGACTGCCAGCTATCTCGCCATCTTTTGAAGGGCCGTCCTGGTGGACTGGTGGCCGTTGGTTTTAAATCCCTTGACATTCAGGCTAGTCTCTCGCCGTCTATTCGTGTAACATGCTGGTTCCACTCTCATCTTCTCTGCATTCCCCACCGTACGGTATCCTGTGTCCCACATAGTTCTCTTATTTGAATGTTCTGGACTCTGCCTCTCAATGTTTTCCCCTCTATAGATCTTAATGTTTTCATTTCTGTTGTTCTAAATATTCTTTTTGTTTCTGCTGTTTCAGCTCTCGTTTCTATTGAATATGTTAGTATTGGCCTCACACATGTCTTATATATGCGTATTTTCCCGTTTAACCTCATATCTTTATTCCTCCAAATAACATCCCTTAAACATCCTGATACATAAGCTGCTTTATTAGCCTGCTTTCGTACACTTTCTTTTAGATCTCCGTAGCTGGATATTTCTATTCCCAGATATTCGAACTTAGAAACTTGTTCGATTATTTCTTCGTTAATTACGATTTTGCATCGTCTGGGCTCCCTTGCTACTACTAGAGATTTGGTCTTAGATGTTGATATCTGCATATTGTAGGTTACCGCCGTTGTTTTAAAGGTATGCACCAAGCGCTGTAGGTTATCTTCATTATCCGAGATCAGAATTGCGTCGTCTGCATAACAAAGAATTTTTATCTATTTTCTTCCAACTTCCAAGCCCATATACACGTTCTACCTTTTTTGTTTCTCCTATAATCTTATCTATTACTAAATTGAATAATAGTGGACTTAGGCTATCTCCCTGACGTATTCCAGATTTAATGTCTACTTCCGATGTCAATTCATCCTCGACTTTAATTTTATCTTGTTGTCTGTTAATGTCTCTTATTATCTCTACTAAACTGTTGGACTGGTTTTCTTCTTTAGGTAATTTTAGCACATCTCCTAATCTGACACGATCAATCAGGTTCACGAAGCACATGTCATGTAAGCAGGATTGTTGTATTCAATTGCTTTCTCAGCAATTTGTCTAACTATGAAAATAGCATCTACTGTTGACCTATTTTGCCGGAAGCGTTGTGGTTCTTCACTTATTGTATATTCTTTAGTGATCGACCTTATTGGCGAATATCTTCGTTCGTAATTTTAGTGTTCTGTTAAGCAAGGCGATCGTACGGTAGTTGCTAGGATTCTTCGTATTTTCTTTTTTGTATAGTGGCATTGTAATGCTTGTTTTCCATTGGTCTGGTACTCGCTTGGTATCTAAAATTTTCAATATTTTCGATTATTATTTCTCCTCCATATTTTAGGAGTTCATTTGGGTATGCCATCAGGTCCTGGGGTTTTTCTGTTTTTAATTTTCCTGTGGTATTCCTGAGTTCTTTGTTTGTAATTTCTATGATTTGTTCGTTGTCGCCCTCTTCTTCTTCTTCTTCTTCTTCTTCTTCCCCTTTTACTGCATGTGCATTAATATACAAATAACAGAAGTTTATTTTTAATAAAAATGATTGAATACACTAGTCGAAATTTTATTTTAATAGCGTCATAATAACAGATTTACTTGCCAAAAGATAATACAACACAAAAGCTTTCTATTCTTTTATGGCATGCTTACTGTTATTTCTAGACAATAATGACTTTTTACATTTACTTGAAATTATATACAATATATAATACACTTAGTCATTTCATTTCTCAGTTTGTAGACAAATATGATAGAGGTTTGTTAACAACAACACCAAGATCCTCGCTAAGACTGCAAAGTAAACTGAGATAGACTCACTTTCTAATAGTTCCAATGTTCCAAATTTTAAAATAGTCTAAAATTCTGATAACACACAGTCAACAGGGAGTAAACTTCGCGAATTGATGAAATTAAGCAAAAAATGCAAAATTTACTTTAGCTCTACACAAAGATGACGTATAAAATACGTGTAAAACATAAACAAAAGAAATTTGATGATTAATGGCGGAGCCAATATTCAAAACACTAGCTACGCATTGTCACCACTGTCCATATAAAGGCACTGTAGCTCGTACATGAGTTGTTTATCCGTTTCCGGTCACGCGGTGATCCACCTATTGGCGAAAAGTTACAACATTGGCATAGCCTAAAGAAAACTATAGCTGCGACACTTAAGCGCGGCACCTTTGACAAGCGAGGACCAACTTTATCACTATGTAGTGGGGAGGAAATAAATAAATCTAACTTGACGTCAACCCCCCGGCAACCATTAGTGAAGTGAGCCGTACTAAAATTTTTTGGGACGTTATATACTAAAATTGTTACTCTCCCCTATTATTTTATTTAAACTTTCATTACAAAATATATGATTTATAAAATACTGTTTATTTCGAGTAGAGAATAATCCAAAAAGCTGCATAAAGAGAGCCGGATATTTATTTAAACATTACACCTGAAAGAAATAGTTAAAAATGTCTTTTGAAGTGAAATTAAGAATGGCGAATGTAGATTACTTGTAGTAAGTACAGCATTCTTGAAAGAAAAGTCAATTACCTAAAGAAAAATATAATTGAGTTACATATTATTTTGATAAATTACGATCAATAAATCAACTCATTTATGTAGAAAATTATTTATTTTTTAACGTTATAATACACATATAATAAATTGAAATAAACTCACATGAATATAACTATAATAGAATATAAGCTCCAAGTTAATCTTTAAATATCAACAAGATCTATACACAACAAAAGTTTTTTTATATGAGATTTTATTTTGCACAAGTAGTTACGGTTTTAGACGAACTTGTGAAGATCTGCAATAATAATTTTGAAAATTTTGATTTATCTAGTTGTTCTCTTCTAAGCTTAAAAAAGATCTTATATAAGTACATAATTTTGTTTTATATAGATTCTTAGCAACCTGCACAATTTTATAAACGTATTATGTACGATTTTGCATATTTTTTCGTAACAGCTTTTTCATTTTATTCGCTAGATAAAAAATATTGTCGAGATGGTGAAATAAAAGTAAATTTTTGATCTGGCTATAGTTCACGAACTGCATAATTACGCTAAATCGGAGCAACATGTACCGTGCGTTCAATTTATCTTGATAACATTTTGATTCGCTGTAACTTTTTTGTTTTTAAAGATATCAAGTTAAACAAAAAAGCAAAATGTAGGGTTGGTAGCCAAGTTTTTTTCTACGTTACATATAAAACAAAACACTAACGATTTCCTGACATATCAGCCTACTCTATATTTTTTAAATGGAACACCCTGTATATTACTACATTTTTGGAATCTCTAGAGAAGTCTAAACACATTTCGTGTATAATATCTTATACCTATCTTTCTTTAGGTGTTTACGAAATATTGACAGTTGAAAGTCGTGCATTTCGACATTTTGATAGGCTTTAAAATCTAAACCGCATGAGAGCAAAGAAAACGGTTTGCATATTCCTGTCTTAGGTTTTCATGAGCTATCAAATGACAGTAACTTTGAATTTAACCCGCGAATAAAATTGACCGGAACTTTTAAACCTCCGGTTAAATTGAAAGCCACTGTCATTCGATAGCTTATGAAAACCTAAGATAGAGATGTGCAAACCGTTTTCTTTGATCTCGTGCGGTTTAGATTTTAAAGCCTGTCAAAATGTCAAAATGCCCGACTTTCAACTGTCAATATTTCGTAAACAGCTAAAGATAGGTATAGGATATTATACACGACATGTGTTTTGATTTCACTAGAGAGTCCAAAAATGTAGTAATATACAGGGTGTTCTATTTAAAAAATATATAGAGTAGGTTTTTATGTCAGAAAATTATTGGTGTTTTGTTTTATATGTAATCTAGAAAAAACTTGGCTACCAACCCTACATTTTGCTTTTTTGTTTACCTTGGTATCTTTAAAACCAAAAAAGGTACCGCGAATCAAAATGATATCAAGGTGCTGATCAAATCTGAAATCATGGATATATGTGGATAACGATCGACTTTTACGAAAAACAACCAGCAAAAACAATGTTTTTCAGACTTACGCCTTTATTGTAGAATCCGAAATGTTTATTGTCAAACGAAATGTTTTGCACTTTCTTATCTTCCACATAACCACAACCTGGAAAATACTCCCCACCAAACCGAAAATTTCGTATATCTAGATAATTACTAAATAACTAAGATAAGAAGATGCAAATCGTTTCGCGCTAAGTTAAACAGATCAAATTCTTTAAATGGAAGGGATGCTATTCGACATGCTACATGAAATTTATCTAGAATTTTTGGAAGAATTCGAAAATCGGAATATATGTCCCACTCTTTTGAGACCTTTTATATTGAAATATAATTCAATAATATTGTCAAACTAAAATCAACATGGCTAAATGATGAAATGGTTGTAAGACTAATAAAAAAATTAGAAACATGTTATTTCTATAAAATGTGTATACATATGAAGGGTACAGGGGAAAAATCATCTAAGCGCCATCGCCATTTCCATAGGAAACTTTTTTATTATTGACTTCACAGAAAATTTTATTCTTGATAAAAGTTGATGTTTGGAAAAAAACAAATTTTGACAATGCTAAATTAAGGATAAGTTATACAGGGTACTCAATAAATACAAAAATGATGGTTCAAAAAATCAAAAACTTTGGAATATCCGAAAACCTTCTACAGAAAAAATAAAGCTCGTATTAAGATAAAAATAAAAGTCAAATACCATTTTTTCCAAAAGTGCACCGCACCGTTGCGGAGAAAATCCATTTCAATTATTGAAAAAACCCGCTTTTTCTTAATTTTATCCTTATTTTTTTCAGCAACGATGCACTTTTGGAAAAAATGGTATTTGACTTTTATTTTTACCTTAATAGGAGCTTTATTTTTCCTGTAGAAGCTTTTCCGATATTTCTAGGTTTTTGTTTTTTTTTAACCACCATTTTTGTATTTTTTAAGTACACTGTATAACTTAGTCTTAATTTAACATTGTCAAAATTAGTTTTTTTCCAAGCACCAACTTTTATCAAGAATAAAATTATCTGTGAAATCAATAATAAAAGTTTCCTATGGAAATGGCGCTTAGATCGTTTTTCCCCTGTACCCTGAATGTTTCCATATTATTAATTTTCGATTATTTTTGGGCTCATTAAATTTTGTAACCTATTATGATACGTTTTAGTCCGTTTTGGTGCTTTCGTTAGTTTGGGTTAGGTCAATCAGCTTTCGTTTAGTTTTAATTTATTTTAGTCATTTGAACACGGTTCCGACACATTATAACCAATTTTAATATTTTTGGGTAGTTTTGGTTAGCCGCCAAAACTGGGTCGTTCAATCAACTATCGATTACTTTCGGTTCCGATACGTTATTACCAATTTTAGTGTTTAGGATAGTCGCCAAAATTCGAATTAATCTGGATTAGTTTTAACTTACTTAGTATTATTTTTAAACTATTCCGATACGCTTTAGCCCGTTTTGGTACTTTTAGTTACTTTTGGTTTGTTTTGGTTAGTCTTTCAATCAAATTTTGGTTACTTTCAATTAGTTTCAATTTATTTTAGTTATTGAATAATTAATTCAAGTTAGTCGTCAAAATTCGGTTAATTTTGGTTAGTTTCAACTTATTTTAATATTTTTAATCTGTTACGATACGTTTTAGCTCTTTTTGGTGCTATTAGTTAGTTTTGGTTAGTCGTTCAATCGACTTTCCGTTAGTTTCAGCTAGTTTTAATTTAGTTTAGTAATTTGAATCGGTTCCGATACGTTATAACCAATTTAAATGTTTTTAATTAATTTAGGTTAGTCGCCAAAATTCGGTTAATTTGAGTTAGTTTCAACTTACTTTAATAATTTTAATCTGTTACGATACGTGTTAGCCCTTTTGGTTACTTTTGGTTAGTCGTTCAATCGACTTTCGGTTAATTTCAGTTGGTTCTAATTTATTTAAATCGTATGAACCGGTTCCGATACGTTATAACCAAAAACTTTAAGTTTTTGATTACTTTCGGTTAGTCGCCAAAATTCGGCTAATTTCGAATAGTTTTAACTTACTCTAACTAACTCTTTTAATCTGTTCCGATACGTATTAGACCGTTTTGCTGCTTTTACTTATTTTTGGTTAGTCATTCAGTCAACTTTCGGTAACTTTTACTTAGTTCCAATTTATTTTAGTGATTTGAACCGGTTCCAATACGTTATAATTAATTTAAATGTGTTTGATTAATTTTAGTTAGTCCTCAAAATTCGGTTAGATTCAACTTACTTTCGTTCAATCAACCTTCGGTTAATGTCAGTTAGTTTTAATTTATTTTAGTCATTGGAACCGGTTGCGATACGTTATAACCAATTTTAATGTCTTTGGTTACTTGCCAATATTCGCTTAATTTGGGTTAGTTTTAATTTACTTTAACATTTTTAATCTGTTCCGATACGTTTTAGTCCGTTTTTGTGCTATTAGTTACTTTTGGTTTGTCATTCATTCAACTTTCGGTTACTTTCAGTTAGTTCCAATTTATTTTAGTCATTTGAATCGGTTCCTATACGTTATAAGCAAATTTAATGTTTTTGGTTAGTCGCTTAAATTCGTTTCGTTTTGGTTAGTTTTAACTTACTTTAATTTTTGTAACCTGTTACTATAGGTACGTTTTAGCCTGTTTTGGAGCTTATGGTTACTTTTGGCTAGCTTTGGTTAGTCGTTCAATTAACTTTCGGTTAGTTTCAGTTAGTTCCAATTTATTTTAGTCGTTTGAACCGATTCCGATACCTTATGATCAAATTTAAGTTTAAATAAACAAACTAACTAGCTGCTTAATTCTGCCGTTCTTTTCCCATTTTAACACATAAACATTAACTTATTTATATAACATACAAACAAAACAATATATACGCATAACGAGTCTATTTACCCAAACAACGAATCTTTTTCTATTTTAATTCCTATGAAAATGTATTGCACTCCGGCCCAGGTAAGCGCGTATGATAGGCATCGAGTTCCAACTGCGTAGTGTCCTCGCTTCAGTGGGCTTCACGGAGAAAATTTGATTCCGTACCCCACTAAACGAGCCGAGTGTCGCGGCTATAGTTTTCTTTAGGCTATGACATTGGCGCTCCTATGGCACCAGCGCCAGCGCAACGGTATGTGTCTGATTGCGCTTAACTATTATTTTCGGCTTTTATTTGTTTTTGTGTCATGAAGTCTTAGGCTCAAGTTTTGTTTAGCTGAAGCCATTTTAAAAACCTAATCTTACTCTGTGCGAAGTGGTTTTTGAAAAGATGTAGGTTGTATGAATTAGACGGAAACAGATGTTCTGGGAGTGAGTTTCACAGTGATGCAGTGCGCTGGACAAATAATACCTTGTAAAGCGATGTTCTAGGTATTTCCAGTTGTACGGCGAACGGGTGCGCTCTTGCCGTCTATCGTGACTGTCTCACAGGTGTTGCTGGGGGCGGGCAATACCCTAGAAAGACCTGCCGTGAAAATATCTGTAAATCAGGGAGATCTCGGCCACATATCTGCGGTGTTCCAGACTATCCAGATCCCGTGTCAACCCCGGGTCGCCCACGAGACGCATAGCTCTCTCTACTGAATGGAATCCAGCAGCTTTAGGGTGTTGTTAGGTGCGGCACCCCCAGATGTGTGAGCAATATTCTAAACACGGTCTTATTTTCACTTTGTAGAGCAAGAGTGCTGCTTTTGTTGCGAAATAGCGCACCAAGCTTCTGCGAGGTTGATTTTGCGATGTTAGCCACGCGATCATGTAAGGACTGCCACTATTATAAAGTAAAAGCAACTGTTAATCATGTGAGAGAGTGTTTTATTCCGAATTCTTTTTGCTCTTTGGCAATCAATAAAGAGTTTGCTATTTTCGTAGAACCATGACGCACGTTCGAAGTTATATTGCGACACCTTTACTGTATGTTACGAATACAGAATGTACCATTGTAAATGATTTATCATTAATTGCCAAATTGACAAGTAGGTTGAAAAGAAACCTGTTTATCTCATATTATTTGTCTTGACAATCACCAAATAAACCGTTAAAATGTCTAAATCTAATGATTGAAACTGACATTAGCCTTTTTTATGACAAAAACTGGGCCGCCGCGCTACGCCTTCTAATCTTCAGGGCCCCATCGCCTTGCAATTTGTGTTATGATAGCTATGTTACTGGGAGGGAATTATATAATGTATGCCGGGGAGTCACATCATAAGTTATGGTCAATTATTCAGCTATAAATTGATTTATTACTTTTCAGGCGTAATGGTAATGTGTATGACTTTCAATATCCTCTTGAGGTATCTACTTAGCAGTTGGAAGAGACCTCCAGAAAGATGACTTCTAAACAACCGATTTCTAGTGAATCTGAACTGCCCTGCGATGACAACTGGACATGGGATAAAAATAACCACAGTCATGAGGTACATAATATTTATGGGCTTAACAATAGCAAAAATAAATTTTTCCCCTCCCTGTATTGTAAACAACCCATTTTGACACTGTTTTGAAGGACGTAAGTGAGAATTACCAAAAAGATATCGATTGCCCTTGACGACGTGATGTAAGTCAACTTACCACCCTTGGGTGGTAATAATTTATGCCACCCTGTATTCAGTAAGTTTAAACTACAAGCATAGGATATACTTTTAATTTGTTATTTCATCAACCACGTCAAGCTAACAATGATTTATAAAATTGGAGTAATATTAAGTGAAATGAATATTAATAGTACAATTATTCCACTTATGAACATTAATTCCAAAATTTGGATAAATGCTTTCTCGTTTTTTCTCAATTTGTATGGAATGTTCTGACTCCATAAATTCTCCATCTCTAACCAAGTTTTCTGTTACGCTTGAAGTACTGCAGGAGACTTCTTCCTGGCATCGTTTTATTGTACAAAATTTTATTTGCAACTCCTTTTAATTGTTGACGGTCACATAACTTTTCGCAATAGTTGCAGATTTCCATCCCCCATGTCGCTTGAGAGGTAAGACATCAACTCCAGTATTTGCTAATAAAGTGGCCGACGTTCTTCTAAGGGAATGTCCAGTATACTGCTTAAAATTCTCAAAGTTCAAAAAATGTGCAATTTTACTTGGAATTGAAGAAATCGTGTTTTTCCCGACAGGCTGATTTAAGCACTTTCCATTTTGATATCGCATAAAGAAGCGAGCATTAAAATTCGTCATGTGAGATCTTATATCAATGTAATTTTGAAATAACAAACCTTCTCATCGTCATTTTTAGTCACTGTGAACTTACGTGTCATTCCATTTTTGGAATGAGGAATAGTAACAATTACAACTTCATGCCCTAATTCGACATTGTCCATTTTCATTACACAGAGTTTTTTAGACGGCACGCTCTAGCAATTCACATTATCATTCCAACCTACACCATTAAATAAATATCATCGGGGGCTTCAAACAGGAACTTATTCACATTTTCCCTGTCAAACACATTGGATTTTTTAGGTTTATACCCGTCATGCCTTCTTTTTAAAAATGCTCAAAATTTAGGATACTTGGAAATATCTATGTTTTCCTCTATGAAAAGCTTGATGGAGACTTTAATACAGCAGATTTTTTGTGAAAGTACGCCAAAAGCATGGTGTCTGAAAATGCAGTAGCAGTCCTTGTTTGGCACCATTTCTTGAAGTATTGATACGTTGCTTTATACCTCTTCCTCGATTTTTCTGGCAGCAGCGACATACAAGCGATATTTGCTGATTCTTTTATATTGGCTATTATGCAAATCAATAATTTAAAATTTTCACAATATTTAATCATAAATGTCAGCTTGACGTTATTGACAAAATAAGAATGTTTATGCCGCTATAGAAACCGGCCAGAGCTGTCTTCATAACTTCATGCGAAAAGCATCGAATTAAATTAATAAAAATCCAAGAATAAATTCAGCAGGGAGGAGAAAAAATCTTATATACCCCACGAGATGTAAGTACATTTAATAGTCTCGAACTATATTGTCAGCCCTCGCTGTCGCTCGGGCACAAAATCGTCCTCGACTAGTAAATGTCACTTACATCCCTTATAGTATAAATAACTATTTTATTGAAGAAATAGATTAGATATTTATTGTTTATAAGGTTTTCTGCTACTTTTGGATATGGAAATTTTTTTATGTAGGTACATTCTAGTGTCAGTAGGGATTGCAAATATACTGGCGGAGAAGGGATTTTTTTTAAAGTTGTGTCTGTTTTTTTTATAATTTGGGTTAGTTTAGGTTAATTTTTGTTAGTCGCGCCCTCGTCCTCGTAGCGAGCGGGAGGCCATCGCTACGGAGGCGCAACCAAGAAAAACTAACCAAAACTAACCCAAATTTCAAACATAACTTTTAAAAAAATCTCTTCTCCGCCAGTATATTTGCAATCCCTAAGGACACTAGAATGTGCCTGCATAAAACATTTACAATATAATAAAAAAAAAGACAGAAAACCGTATAAGCAATAATTACCATCTAGGAGTCTTCTTATTTTCTTTCGAAAAAATTGAGGATCATTTAAATATTTCCGCCATAAATTATATTTTTCTCAACTTTTTGGGCATCATGTCATAGGTTATCTGCGTCAGTTTTTATTTTATTATCCGTATTTTTTTCAGCTAACTTTGATAATTCTCAACATTTTATAATAAATAAAACTATCATCAAAGAAAATTCTATCGTAGTAGAATTTTCTTTCCTATCATTCATTTGTGAATATTTCTATATACTTACAATACCTAAACTTATTAAAAAGTTTAAATTATTACAACTTACATGGAAAACATAATAATTTACTGTAGTGTACATTATTCGACCGCCCGCCGCGCCGCGCCGCCGCCTAGTATGTTATTCGGCCGCCGCCGGCGGCGCCGCGTCGGTTACCCGACGGGTGCACACGCGTCGTTCGAAAATGCAAATATTTTTTACTTTTCTTTTTATTTTTTTGTTAATTTTGACATTTGGAAGAGGCTACTTGATGCCATTGAACTATATACTGTTACGTAGTATATATAGTTCAATGCTTGATGCTCAAATTGTTTAAAAAACGCCGCTTATGAAATAAAATATGGCTTATTACACCGCACCATTAGGAACATTTAATATCAATTTTTATCAAAAAATCATTATAATATTTCAATTATCCTCACTTTTTTGGAAAAAATATAAAAAACAAATCGATAAATACCAAAATTTTTCCAAAAAAAAAAACATTTTTGAACGGTTATCTCAACCAGACCCTAAATCCAAAGATAAAAATAAAGATAAAGATAACAAATTTTTGTACAGGGTTATCCAACGAGGACTAGATAAGGTGATTTTTTGACTTTCCCTGTACTTTTATAAAAAAACTGAAATAGCTTTATGTAATTTTCTCCCGCGGATTCGGATATGTTCAGCAAAAAACAATTGAACATCAAATAAAAGTGCTAGAGGTCACTTTGATATATTTTTAAATGGGATGCCATATTTTTAATGTGCTTATCCGATTTCTCGTATAAATTTTGATCTAAAATGATGGATTTTTCAATCAAAAACGCATTTTTTCTTCAGTTTTAAATTCGGAAAATGTTCGTCTACCGTACGATTAATACCTGATAGATGGATACCCGTTTTTTTTTTTTTTTTTTTTTATGGCAGTGGCACACACACTAAAGGGAGACCCTATGGCGCTCGACGAGCGGTGTGTGTGCGAAGATGTTGATTGACACGGCTCTTGAATATTTGTAAGTTGTAATTAGTGGGAAACAGATGTCCCGGGAGTGAGTTCCACAGTGATGCAGTGCGCCAGACAAAGGAGTTCTTGTAAAGCGATGTTCTAGGTGTTTTCAATTGTACGACGAACTGGTGCGCTCTTGCCGTCTGTCGTGACTGTCTGACAGGAGCTGCCAGGGGCGGGATGAGGCGAACCAAATCCTGGGAACATCTGCCGTGAAAGTATCTGTAAAACAGAGATATCTCGGCTACATGTCTGCGATGTTCCAGACTATCTAGATTCCGGGTCAACTCCGGGTCGCCGACGAGACGCACAGCCCTCTTCTGAATGGAATCCAGCAGCTTTAGGGTGTGCTTTGGTGCGGCACCCCAGATATGTGAGCAATATTCTAAGCACGGTCTTATTTGCGCTTTGTAGAGCAAGAGCAACTGCTGCGGTGTATAGAGTTTTTGTTGCGAAATAGCGCACCAAGCTTCTGGGAGGCTGATTTTGCGATGTTAGCAACGTGGTCATGCCAGGACATATTGCTGTTGACCGAGATACCCAGCAGTCCGATTGACGAGGATGAAGGGATGGTCGACCCTGCCATAATGATGTCAGGGCCCGCTGTATTGGCCCTCTTGGTAAACGTGGCTGCTTGGGTCTTTGCTGCATTGAACTGGACCAAATTTCGGTCGCTCCAAGTTTGAACTTTCTCCAGGTCTTGATTAATTGCTGTAATCTGCTCCTGTCTGCGGTGATGAGTCTCAGTCGCTGGTAAGGGTTTTTCTGATCTAAAGTGGGAGACAAGGGTACTGTCATCAGCAAAACTGTAAACAGGATTATTTGTTTCGGTCAGCAGGTCATTAATATAGATGAGGAACAGAGTTGGTGAAAGTATTGCGCCCTGAGGCACGCCCGCGTTGATGGTGAATGTGTCCGAGATGTGTCCATCGACTGCAACGTGCAGAGATCGGCTCTTAAGGAAACTGGCAAGCCAGCTGCAGAGAGAGGCTGGCAGTCCAAGGGACGGTAGTTTGTTGAGCAGTCCGTCATGCCAAACTCTGTCGAATGCCTTTGAAATATCCAACGCAATCGCTCGAGACTCTCCGTAGTTCTCAATTGCCCTACTCCATATATGAGTGACATGGGCCAATATATCTCCTGTCGATCTCTCTTTGCGAAAGACGTATTGATTATCGCTGATTATCTTGTTGTTCTCGAGGTACTTGAGTAGTTGCTGATTGACTACACGTTCCATGACTTTGGAGATTATTGGAAGCAAGGCAATTGGACGATAGTTTGAGGGCGTGGTTTTCTTGCCTTTTTTTGGAACAGGTTGCACTCGAGCGACTTTCCAAGAAGATGGGTAAATCCCTTTTCCGTAAGACAGAGAAAAAAGCCTGGAAAAAACGGGTGTTAGTTCGTTGGCGCAGTTCTTTAACACGATGGCAGGTATTCCGTCCGGTCCTGATGCCTTTTGCGTATCTAGATTTTTAAGAATTTTACGAATATCACGGTGATGAAATTTGACTTCTGCCATGGTAGTGTTGATGGTCGATATGGTGGGGAGAGTCTTGCCTTGGGGGACGTCCAAGGTAGAGTGCGAAGAAAACATTTTGGCGAGCATGTTTGCTTTTTCCTTGGCTGTAGTCGCCGTGATGCCACGTTCGTCTGTCAAAGGTGGGAGAGACGTTTCTGTAAAGTTGTTACTTACTGCCTTTGCTACCGACCAGAAATTCCTGGAGCCACTGGGGCATTGCAAAAGTTTATTCCTGATCCTTTGATTGTGTTTGTCCTTAGTTTCGTCGATAACACGCTTGCATTCATTTCTCGCTTCGACAAAATAATTGCGATTTTCAGCGGTCTGATTTTGCTGCCAGTACTTGTAGGCTTGCTGTTTCCTACCCACAGCCCTTTCGTATCTTCTGTCGAACCAGGGTTTTCCTTTTGATGGTAACTTGATGGAATTTGGGATGTATGCTTCCATTCCTGAGGAGATTACTTGCGTGATCTTTTCGCAGCAGACTGACGGGTCGTCAGCGCCAAAGCAGACGTCGAGCCAAGGAAAAGCTAGGTAGAACTCCCTTAGATCGTCCCAGTTTGCAGAATTGTAATGCCAGATTTTGCGAGGCAATGGTGGATCCTTCTGTATGAGTGGCAATTCACAAACCGTTGTAATAAGTTTGTGGTCGGAAGTACCTAATGGCGGACCAACTGTAACTGTGTACTGGTCAGGATTGGTGGTTAGAAAAAGATCCAGGAGGGCGGCGAATTCGCCCCTCTCTGAGATTCGAGTTGGTTCGTCTACAATTTGAGTAAGCCCGCAGCTAATGGCGAATGCTTCAGCCTCTCTACCTTCGTTGTCGGTCTTGTTGTGATGTTTGAGCCAGTTGGTGTTGTGGGCATTGAAGTCTCCCAGAACGATTATTTCTGAACTGGGGTGATCAACCTGTATTGAGTCAAAAGTGGTAGCTAGTGTTGAAAAAAAGCTTTGGTAGGCTCTATCGCTCGGAGGGCGATAGAGACAGCATATAAACTCGGTTAATCCCTTGGCGGTGAACTTGAGCCACATGACGTCAAGGTTGTTCGGTTCGAGTATTTCCTCTCGGTGACATGAAAGGTCGCTTCGGACAAAAAGGCATATTCCGAACTTATGTCTAAATCGGGTATGTAAGTCGTAACCAGGATAAGGGTAGTTCACTGTTGTTATTGTAGAACATACTTGTGTTTCTGTAAGGGCTAGTATGTGTGGTCTATTTGCTTGTAGATGTTGGTGTACCGAATTTATGTTTGTATTTAGGCCTCCTATGTTGCAGAAATCAATTCTAAAATGGTTCGGTATCTTTGCTGTCTGTGAAATGCGGAATGAAGGGCTCCCAGGGCCACCCAGCGCCCGGAGATCCGAATGGCCGGGGAGTTTACCTCCGGAATATTTTGATCCTGGAAGCACCATCATGTCCATATTATTATATTCCTACTGTTCATCTGTTCAACCTTTAACCTGCTTTAAAGCGGCCGTTAGTCAGACCAAATAATCAACTTTCAAATTTCTATACTATATTTTTCACGAATTAGTTACAAATAATGAAATATTTTTTTAGAAAAACGACTAAGTGCAATAAAATTATATTACAAAAGTGGAGAGAATGCTCGACAAACACAAAGAACATTTTTTGAGAGTTTCCAGAGACACATTTCAGTAGATACAATTAAAGCGAGACATTGAAATATAAGCCAAGAAAGATGAAAAGACAGAATAGAAGGAATCGAGCCATTGTTCAATATTTTACTATAAATCCGAAGAGTTCTATTCCCCAAATGGTACGAGAAGTAAGGTATGGTCCATAAGTCCGGAGAGTAAGCTATGGAAGAGTTCACAGAACTTCAAAAAAATGTGGTCTAAAACCATATTGCATCCTTCCCGTTCAATACTTAACACAACATCAAAAAGAATTTCGATTTCGTTTTGTTGCTTTAATGCTGATGAGAGCAAGACGAAGATTATAATTTATATAATAAAATTCTATGAACTGACGAAGCGTCATTTACAAGATCGGGGGTATACAATCGGAAAAATACAAGATACTGGTAGCAGTTAATCCTCATAGATATGAAATGATAAATTTTCAAGGTAGGAGCTCACTTAATGTTTGGTGTGGTATGTTAGAAAATCGAATCATTGGACCACTATTTTATCGTGGCTCTTTAACAGGCCAAAGATACCTCTGGTCTCTTCAAAACGATATCGAGGATTTCATGGAAAGATTGCCATTGCAAGTCTACAATAATATGATTTGGCAGCAGGATGGTGCTCCGCCTCATGCAGTTCGAGAAGCGGTAACATACTAAATGAGCTTTACAATCAGTGGATTGGCCGTAACGGAACAATTCATTTACCACCAAATAGCCCCGATATCAAGCCAATGGATAATTTTTTGTGGGGTCATTTTAAAAATGTAGTTTATCAACGACCGAACAGAAGTCTCGAGGATATTCAGCAAAAAATTATAAATGAAATTGATAGACTTAACCAGGATCAAAATATTGTAAGAGATTCCTTGGGGAGACTGAAAAGGAGGCATCGATCGTATTTTGAAAATAATGGAAGACACATCGAACAATTATATTATTGAGATTAAAGTTATTAAGTTAGTTTATAGTTTTTTCTAATATGTCATTCTGTTTTTATACGTAAACAATAATAGATTTGCAAAAAATACCATTATTTGCAATTAATTCGTGAAAAATATAGTATAGAAATTTGAAAGTTAATTATTTGGTCTGACTGACGGCCGCTTTAAAGCAGATTAAAGGTTGAACAGGTAAAACGGGTATCCATCTATCAGGTAGGTATTAATCGTACGGTAGACGAACATTTTCCGAATTTAAAACTGAAGAAAAAAAAATTATCATTTTAGATCAAAATTTATATGAGAAATCAGATAGGCACATTAAAAATATGTCATCCCATTTAAAAATATATCAAAGTGACCCCTAGCACTTTTATTTGATGTTCAATTGTTTTTTGCTGAACATATCCGACTTCGCGGGAGAAAATTACATAAGATGGCTATTTCAGTTTTTTTTTTGTAAAAGTACAGGGAAAGTAAAAAAATCGCCTTGTCTAGTCCTCGTTGGATAACCCTGTGCAGTAACCGCAATCGATTCACTGACTCCTTGAGTTTATTCCATTAAATATAACCACCGCGTGGCGCTTGCAATGAACCTTTGACTAAATGCTCGTTTTGATAATATTTTACTCTGGTTCCATTTCCCGTATGGAACATTCATCATTTGTAAAATATGGTTATGTTTCAACTATTTGGGAGTTCATTTCATCTTCGTTGTCTAATATGGGTGGATTCTCAAAAAAAACGGTGTGCTTAAAACCGCATAACTGAAGTGAAAACTTTAGCAGAGCGATAGACATGGGTAATTCTGATACATTCGGCATCAAATACTGTTTAATTAACTTAAAGTACTTGAACTAAACTGAACTTTATCTACATAAGATTCTTAATGCAAACCATCAAGTTTAATACAATCATATGACCTAAGTATGTGCTTTAAACTGAAGACGCGCATTAAAAATTGTATCACCCCCTGACCATTAGAACATCAATCACAGCACCGCAATTCACTCCATTGCTATACCGTTTAGAATCCGTGAATATGTGTATACTGTGTTCTATATCTTTCTCTCGCAGGCTACATCCTGTAGATCTATATTCTTTTATTGACAATAACATTTAATTTTCCCGCCTCAAAATGTGTGACCGGAGATGTGTTCTATCTCATTCTCTCACAGGCTACTTCCTATAGATCTATATAGTTTTATTGATGCCGCTTTTTCCGTTTCATCGAGTCTCAAATCACTTCCGTTTTCAGCCTAAGATCGGTCTTGTTATCAGCCGGCTAACGGAGCTAAAGAAGTTTTCACTTCAAAACGCAAGCCGAAAAGTTCAGCATTCCTATAAAATATTTACAGCCTACCCATAAACTTTTTAGTTTTGCTCCTTTTTGAAGTCACAGCTTCTTTAGCGCCGTTGGGTGTGATTTGAGACCCGATGAAACGGAAACGCCCGATGAAACGAAAACGAGGAAACAGAAAAAGCGACACCAATTTCAAATCTTCTTTAGCGCCGCCGTTAGACGCCTGACAACGTGAGTGATTTGAGATTCGATGAAATGCATGAAACATAAACGAGGAAACGGAAAAAGTAACACCAATAGAAATATATAGATCTATACGCATATTCACGGATTTTAAATTGTAGGTATAGCAATGGAGTAAAAATGCGGTGCTGTAATTAGTGTTCTGAAAGTCAGGGGCTGTTACAATTTTTACCGAGTTTTTTTCGTTTTAAAAGCATATACTTTGGTGATATGATTTAAACAAATCTTATGTAGATAGGGCCAGGTTTAGTTTAAGTTAATTAAACAGTAATTCGTGCCGAATGTATTAAAATTACCGATGTCTTTATGGTCCAATGGATTGGTTTCTACGCAGGTTTGTTAGTGTAGTGATCAGACATTGTGCCTGTGATACGCACAGCCCGGGTTCGATTGCCGTCGGTGGCCAGACATGTTTTTTTTAATTTGGTTTAGTTTGGTCAAAGCAAATTCTACTACGAATATTCTTTGGTTTGGTATAGTAAGTTTAGTTTAAGTTAATTAAACTGTAATTCATGCCGAATATATTAGAATTAGCCATGTGTTCACGGTTCAGTGGATTGCTTCTGCAGGTCTGTTAGTGCAGTGGTAAGACATTGTGCCTGTGATATGCACGACCCGGGTTCGATTCCCGTCGGTGGCAAGACATGTTTTTATAATTTTTTTTAAAGGTTATATTTGTTTTTTTTTAATTTGGGTTACTTTGGTATAGGCAATTTAGTTTAAGTTAGTTAAACAGTAATTCATGACGAAGTATTAGAGTTACCCATTTATTCACGGTCCAATGGACTGCTTCTGCAGGTTTGTTAGTGCAGTGGTCAGACATTGTGCTGCACGCCCCGCGTTCGATTCCCGTCAGTGGCAAGACATGATTTTATAATAATTTTAAAGGTTATATTTGTTTCTTTTTTAAATTTGTGTTAATTTGGTATAGTAAATTTATTTTAAGTTAATTAAACAGTAATTCACGCCGAATGTATTAGAATTACCCATGTCTTCACGGTACAATGGATTGCTTCTGCAGGTCTGTTAGTGTAGTGGTCAGACATTGTGCCTGTGATACGCACGACCCGAGTTCGATTTCTTTCGCTGGCAAGACATGTTTTTATAATTGTTTTAAAGGTTATGTGTGTTTCTTTTTTTAAATTTGGGTTTGTTTGGCATAGTTTTGTTTGGTTGCGCCCCGGAACGAGCGAAACGAGCGGAGGGCCATGCGTGAAGTTAACAGTACTTTTTTAAATTAAACAGGATAAATTGTTGCCTCCGAGAAACGCTTTAACCTTTAACCCACCAATCACAGCACCGCATTTTTACTCCATTGCTATACTCTTTAGGATCCGTGAATACGCACAATATATAGTTGTTACATGTTTACCAAGAGTAAAAGGTAAAAAGTAGTTGTCCGATCACTGATGTTAAGCAGCATCGGGTGTGGTTAATACTTGGATGAGTGACCGGTTGGTTTAGTTTTATCTTAGATATCTCTGGTTTTATCATTGTTTACTTTATACAGACAATGGTTTTATGAAGTTTTCACTTCTACTGCGTGTGAATTTTATATAGTTTTTAATATCACTCTGCTGAAGATTTCACTTATCTTATGGGGTTTTAAGCACACATCTTTTTTTACCCAACAAATGACTCAATATCCGTAAAGGCTACACGGAAAAGCTGCTGCTATTATATCCAATTTATTCTAGCTTACTATTCCTTACCACTATAGACTTACGGCCACCCGTAGCAGAGCAAACACTGAACCCTCAGCTTACCCATGTGTTTTCGATGCAATGAATTTGAAGAAAGTAGAAGCCCTTTGGTTGTGGTTTTCTTTTCGTAAGGTTCGCTTCCAATACGATGGAATCTTTCATTTAGTCTTTGCAGCATTCTTTCATCAGGATGTTTATTTTTTGATCATACACTCTGGGCCAAAAAACAGTTCCCAAAACATTTCTATGTACTAATTCTTGCCGAGGGTAATCCATTTTGTTTCACAACTTGCAATACTCTACGTTGTAATAATGTGGAGCAACTTAATGACCACTTAGTAAACGTCAAAATTGATACCCACACACTAATTTGAAGCCATAACAAAAACTCATTGCCATCTAGTTATAACACCTTTTTTGATTTTTAATTAAAGAAAAAATTTAATTTTTGTTCAATTGCAATGTTAAAAAACTGGCTAAGATAGTGAGTATTAATATTATTTTAAATGTAAATTAATACTATAGAGGGATTCCATTTAAAAAATGCCAAAAACAAATCTAAAATTATTAAAAATTAGATTTTGGACACTGTATAAGAAACATACAACATTTAGACTTTTGACAAATTTTCACTAAGAATAAATGAACAAATACTGGGGGAATCAAAATTTAAGAAGTAATGATTCGGCAAAAAATCATTAAAGATTCAATAACCTGGCAAAGTCGCATTTTAGAGCAACAATATTTTAGGGTTGAACAAAGGATCCGATAGGGCACTAATTTCAATAAAAATAAGTAGGTCATTCCATTTTAAAACATATAAATATTATGCGCCTCACTTTTTTGGAACACTCTGTGTAAGCCAAATTATTTTTAGAACATAATGTCAAAGTTTTCACTGAATTAACTATAAAGCTGCAATCGAAGACCGAAGTATTAAATGGACATCCTCTATAACAGGGTAGCTTAGCCAATAAAAGATCTTCATTACTTCAGGTGCTCCAGATTTCCTATTTTATCTAAACGGTCGTTAAATGTACTAAATGGGCCCGAATTTTTTTCCCCAACAAATTTTGATACTCTAACTTTTTTATATTTTTATTAAAATTCTGCTAATGGTCTCTACTGCACCTCGCAGACATTGAGACGGGCAGAAAACATCAGCAAAAATGTTAGTGCCTATAATAACAGCTTTATGTTCTCTGTTTATTTTTTAATTGAAATTGGCACATGAGGGTGGAAATAAACCTAAAATCTATAAATCCCTTGATTAAAAAAATTCTCCTTTTTTAAATGCGGCTTAAAAACACAGATAAGCTGATTGTTAGGTCTCCTGACGAATGCAAAAAAGTAGGTAGATCATGGCCAATTAATTCAGATTTTCACGGATTTCTTCCACGATTGATTTAAATTTTCTTGCTTTAGGTTACTCTAAGTGGAAAATATTTCCGCATAGCTCATTTTCATCCTAACTGGAGTAGTGGCACTGCTGGAGTGCGAGGGACAAGAATATTAAACAATGGACGGTATTATTGGGAATTGGCATTATCTAGAAGAATATTTGGAACGAGTATGATGTTTGGAATAGGTAAGTTGATGAAATTTTTTATTTCAGTACTATATCGATTTATTTCGGAGGCATTTAGTAAATTTAGGTCTCCTATAGCATAGGTACTTCATATTTCATTTCCAAAGCATCTTTATCGAGTATATTAATTATCATATTATTATTTCTAGATTCTAACGGCTTCCTCTTACAAAAATGTACGTTAAAATGATAAAAACTTAATAATGTTCACACCTTTATTTTGAGAATAGCATTTAATCTGCTTTCTTCAGTGCTTCTTTAAATAGCTTTGGTTTAGTAGAAAATTGTGCCTTTCTATGTGATGAGTATCATATAACATTGTTATTGTTTATTAAAATCCATATTAGCAATTTACGAAGTGACAAAAGTTTCGATACGCCGTAAAGCCGCTTTTGCAAAATTTATTCATGTCATTATCATAGCAATGGCAAGAGCGGCTTTATGGTGTGTCTAAACTTTCGTCTGCGTCTAAGATAGTCTTTTAAAAATGATTTATACTCTTAACTTTGCTTTTCTCTAAACGATATCCAAACTATTATTTTGATTCAGGACACGAGATAAACATCATCCGGTCGATGAACTGCAGCAGTGCTACTCATTAGGTTTTGTACATGGCTTTTGTTTTTAGTCGCTTTAGCGAAAATATTAGCAAAATTACCCAATTTAACAAAAAAATAAAATAAAAATGGAACAAAAAAATTTTTGATGTCAATATAGAAACTTCGAATTGCTTAGATTCAAAAGCCTGATCAAGATGAGTGACACCCTATGAGGAAAATACCGTCAAAATTGTACTAACCATTAAATTCTCTCTTTCTTTCATAGGAACTAAAAGGGCACATCTACATGAGGACTCTTTCATTAATTTGCTGGGAATAGACGGTCAAAGTTGGGGACTTTCTCACAAAGGTCTCATTTGGCATAATGGTAACTGCTCGTATTATACGAAACCATTTAGAGAAAATATTTCAACAAGAGTTGGAGTACTTTTTGATGGTATTGCAGGTAAGCATCATTTAATTATAAAAAGTCTATTATTTAAGAACGTTTGACAAATCGGATGGTTGTGTTGATAACAGAAGGCGATACTGTGGAAATAGAGATTAGAAAGTCCTACGGCCCGCGTACATTTATAGATTTCAAGAAGTTTCGTTATATCAACGTTCGATTGTATCCCTATCATGTAGTTACGTATGAGGTGTCAGCTGGCTAGGTAACGGTGGGGGTGGCCGTGAGAGGGTTGAAAATATAGAAAAACTAAATCGTGACCTGAAATCATTTCAAGGATTACGAAACTTTTATGCAGAAAAGGTTATGTTAAATAATGAACATTGGACATTGTCGGCTGGTCGGCGGGCGGAGGATTAATTGACAGCTGTGGGTCCGAATTAGTCAAAAATGCGAATCATAGAAACGATATCAAGAATTATGAAACTTTGGTGGATGCTAATATTTATAGTGAGATTTACGAAAAAAAGCTGTCAGCTGCATGTATGTGGGTGAAAAAGTTGTCAGATGATGCAGTTAAGGTCGCGCGCACTGCCTTTCGGCGCACCTACGCACCGTACCTTTTCCGCCCAGCTGACAACTCTTCCACCCACATGCATGCAGCTGACAATTTTTTTCGTAAATCTCACTATATTATTAGCATCTGCCCAAATTTCAAAATTCTTGGTATCGTTCTTGTAACGTTAAAATTATGCGTGGAGCACTCGCAAAATGAAAAGTTAAATCAATATTAATCTGATTGGATTTTCAATTAATTATTGCCCAATACACAATTCTATGTCACTAATAATGCAATATTGCTTTAAATTATTAATTAAATTTTTTAGTTATGCAAAATTATATTATTTATTAATATAAAAATATGAAATTATGAATATATTATTCTACTATAAAAACAAAATAATTCTATTTTCAAAATAAAAAAGAAAATATTTCAGCATTAAAAAATATTATTTATATAATAGCTATTTACGTTTGCAAACTTTATCACTGAAATTCCTAACAGCAAAATTTAAGTAATTATTTCAGTGAATTTTACTGACAATTTACAGACCTATTTAGTGATTTCACAAACATTGGTGAACTTCGTTTATATTACGACATTCTGTAAGTTTGTATATTACCCTAGAAGTTGTACAAATAAGTTATACTTACTATAAAACTACGACATTTTTACAGTGTTTTTCAAAATTACAGACGACTGTAACGCTGCTTTATTATTTCAAAGAGAATTATAAAAGCGTGCCAGCCATTCATGCGCATCAGCATCGTTTCAAAATTCTTGATATCGTTTATGTGATTCGCATTTTTGCCCAATTTGCAGCTGACAATATCCAATGTTCATTATTTAACTTAACCTTTTCCGCATCAAAGTTTCGTGTTTCCTGAAATGATTTCAGATCATGATTTTTGTCTTCTGTTTTCAGCCCTTTGATGCAATAGCGGCTAGGTCGCGCCGTTCTAAAGGCGTTCCCCAGTGCAAAATACTGCGCACGACGCGAAGCGACGTTATGAGAACTATCGATGTGGTTGCGGTTCAGCAAATCCTTTTCAAGCGGTGGTGTAGTAGTGTAATGGACAGAATTTTGTCATGCGGGCGGCACGGATTCGATCCCCGTTGTGTGCAAGGCTTTTTTTTGTTTGTAAAAAGTTTCATTTCTTTATTTTGAATATGCCTTGGGTTAGTTTTTGTTGGTAGCGTAGCGAGAAGCGAGCGGAGGGCCACGCGTGAAATGAAATATTATAATACTTCTGACACAATCGCGTCGGGCTCACTTTTAGACCGCGACCTAGCCGCTACTTCTTACAGCCACCCCACCGTTACCTAGCCAGCTGACACCTCATACGTAACTATATGATAGGGGTCCAATCGATTGTTGATATAACGAAACTTCCTGAAATAGTTGCATAAATGTATGTACGTGGGCCGAAGGACTATACAATTTTGGTTTCGTCCTGAGAAAAAAGTTGTTTTCACCAAACTGGTGGTTTTTTCCAAAGACATATAAAAAATTAGTAGACCGATTTGTTTACTAAATATGAACACGCCAACATTGTTCCCCTTCTTCTTTCCTTTCTTATAAAATAGTAGCCAAACCCTAGTATTACTTACCGCTGCTGCGGCGTTGTTGCCGATGACACTTAAGAGTATGTCTGTATCATGGAAAATCGGCAGCTTGTTTTTAATAACGTAACAGAAAAATTACATTTATTAGAAAATAGAGCATGTCAAAATATATAGTTTTCGCTTTAAAGTATACCGTGCAGATTATAATATATAAACATTTATAATACAAATCTTGAATCAAATAGAAAACACAAAAAAAATATTAAGTGATACCTATTTTTGATAAATTTTCAGTGTAACAACAAATGGAATTTTGTAAAACAGTATATTGTGTAACTAGAAGGAAAAGCAAAACATTCATGGAGGATTGTCCATGAATGTGCTTTTCCTACGAGTTGCACATACGCATATTAATAATTAGAATACGTATTTATAAAAATAGAGAAAAATATTACTCTAAATAAAAACGGTGTCTTAAATTTAAACTCAATATAATATCAAGTTTTGAATCGAGCGAGCTTGAAGTTTATTACGTAACTTCAGAAACTACAGCTAAATTATGCTTTTGATAAACGCCAGATCTGACAAACAAGGTGTTTAAATAGGACAGAAATGGTATATTCCCGTCCTAGGACGGAAATGTTGTACATACAGTTATTGCATGTTGCCAAGCAACGAATACAATATACTGAAATCATGATATTTAAACATTCTTAAAAGACGTTTTTGACCATTAACATGTTGCGCAATTGTTTGGTTATCCCACAAGAAAGCCCCAAAGTTCGACTTTTGAGGTGCTGAAATGTTAAAAAAATGGTTGTACGCATGGTCCTTTGCTCGCTTCGGGAGCGCAACCAAACAAAACTAACCCAAAGTAACCCAAAGCATGCCTAAGATAAAAAAAAACTTATATTTGCATTCTTGACTGACAATTTTCTTTATATTGGGCATGCCTTGAGTTAGTTTGGGTTAATTTTGGGTGGTTGCGCCCCGGAGCGAGCGAAGCGAGCGGAGGGCTATTATAAGTGAAGTGGAACATTTATTTTTTACATTAATTTGGGTTAGCTCGGATTAGTTCTTGATGGTTAAGCCCCCGAATCGAGTTACCCCGTAAGAAAAGGTGAAACCTTTGGTAACATTGTGCGTCAGATGCCGAAAATTTCCTTCAAACATCGTGTGCAAAGTATAATTATTTGGATATATAGATTAAAGGGCTTCTCAACACTTGTTGCATAATATACTATTGGAATTTCCTTATGCGAATAAAGATCTAATCCATTTTACACATTGCTGTAAAAAAAAACAGTTGGTGGTCGTCATATTAAAAGCATGCATATAAGAAAACAGTGCGCGTCTTTAATGTACCTCAACACCCCTTACTAACTTTTAAAACGCTCATTTGTTTGTTACAAAATGTAGACGTACCAAATAGCAATGGTTAAAATGGCGAACGAGCGCCATGTTGGAACTTTTAAATAGAAAGGTGTGTCTTGCTATACCTCATTTCAATCGTATCATTGAGTACGTTATGATTTCATAATATTAGACGGTTCTATTACCATTCAAAACAACAATTTTTCATCTTTGACATGTCATAAAACCCAAACAGTTACAGAATTACGGTTTGAACTTTTTCTCTTAACTTTTTAGGAGCTATTCTGCCATATAAATTTTAAGTGCTGTTAGCTGTCAATTTTTTTGTATACATTTTGACATTTTTCTACCTTAAACCGTCCGGATTTAAATTCTGTAAAATTATAAATTGTTTAAAAGATACGGTAGATTTGCAGCATGACATCGATCAACTTTTTGAATGGTGTAATGAAAATTACTTATACTTAAATGTCGAAAAATGTAGAGTTACTTCTTTTACTAGGAAAAATAATCCTATCCATTGCACTTATAATGTTGATTCGGCTAATTTAGAAAGAATTTTCTTGGTTACGGACTTAGACATTTGGTTTGATTCTAAATTAAACTTTTTGGATCGTATACAGATGGCTGTAAACAGTACATTAAAAATGTTAGGTTTTATGATTTGCACTTTGAAAGATTTCAATAATATATGTTGCAAGATTTATTTTGTGTTATTGTTGGATCTGTAGTGGAATATGCAGTTCCAGTATGATGTCCATACTATTCTACCAGTAAAAATGAAGTTGAAAGCGTGCAAACAAAATCTGAGATTTATTGCATATAAATTGAGTATAATATATAATGTAACTATACTGATATTATGCAACTTTTTAATATTGTACTCTATTTAAAATAGATAATAATATGATCAATTCTCTGGAATTACTGCAGCTGGTAGTACTCCATCGTCCACAAAGATCTCCTAGAAATTCACACATATTTGTTACATATCATAGAACTAACTACGGTGTAAACACTCCATTATGTCGAATATCAAAGTTGGCAAATGAAAATACAAATAAAAAAATATAGATTTCATTAATATCAAATGTATTAAATAAAAAAAAAATTATGGAATCTTAGAAGGCCTAACTGATTGTGAGTTTTAATCTGGGTGATTAAATGTTTTCTTTTGTTGTTTACCATCTAGGTAATTATATTATTACAAATGATATGACATAATACTGAATATATGTTTTATTTTTTATTGTTAATAATTTATTTACTACTTGTTAAATAGTTGCAAGTTTTTATGTAGTATTTTGTGTCTCTTTTTTGTATATGCTAAAAGCGTTAATAAATATTCAATTATCAATTAAACGTAAATTGTTTTTTCCCCGAACTGTGACTAAAAATTTTTTTTTTTAGTTATTCTTTGTGTCTAATCATATTATATATTCATAGTCATATATTCATTTTGTGATGGCTTATTATTTTCTGCTTGAAAGCAGGCTTATTTAAATGTTACCTTAACTTTAAACAGGTGTCCCCTAAAATGTTACGCCTATGGTGCTCCGCTCGCCTGGGGAAATATATGGTGCAGGCGCGTCATTGTGGGCGTACATAAATGAAACAAAAATGAAATCTTGGGCGCGCTTCGACCGCCATCTTCATATCCTTTCATTCTTTATTTTATCCCCTCTTCACGTTAATATTTCTAATGTTGGCATGCAAACATTTGATAATTTATGAATGCCCTACTCCGTCTTTTCTTTTTTTTTACATGTCTTTGGTTTTCTCACTTCATTGATAATTTTCATTATTTTTCTCTATATCGACACAACTGATATTTCCTCGTATCTATCTTCATTGTTGCCTACCTTGCGTAGTGTTTTATTTGCTTTAATCATAAAATAGTCAAACTGAATATCACACGTGACAAAATCTTCCGATATAAACTTTAATTTTTCGACGCAATTTTTTTGTATTTATGAACTTTTATTCCTAACATGTCATAACAATGTGTTCAGCAGAAATGCTGCAGCAATTAAACATTTTTAGGTAAGCCTTTGCTTCCTGTGATATTATGTATGAAAAATATAGTTAAATATATAGGCATGCCAACGTTGTTTTATAATTGATCGATGTTGTTTTAGGAACGCTGACTTTTTACAAAGACGGGAAATGTCTTGGCGTAGCATTCAAAGGTTTAAACGATATACAGCAGCCGTTGTATCCGATGGTTTGTTCAACGGCGGCCAAAACAGAAATGATCCTAGAAAACATGAAGAGAGATTTCGTAAATCTTCAGGACAGATGTCGAGCTGTCATAATAAGGAAAATTAGGTGCAAACAAGATATAAGGAAACTTTATTTACCTTCAAGAATACAGTCTTATTTATCCGAAGTTATAGAAGATACGATTGAACCTTTTAAATTAGTTAGCCAGAACTTAAATTATTTGGAATTAGTTTGAATGCAAAAACTAAGCAAAATATAACCTGGAGAGCAAGTTGATTTGTGCTGTAACTAGGTGAGGTACATTTTGCAAATGGTGACAAATAATTCGCAAGTGGTACTGAGTAAACTGTGGTAGCACCACAGTTTATATATTTTTTGGACCCTGGTAGCACGTTGACTTATTATATGATTACAGCGGAGTATTTTTCTTTTATCGACCTGAAAAATATCATTTTTGCTTTAATAAAACTATATTCTAGATAGGTTCAGTATATTATTGTGTTCCGTCAAAATGCTTCTAGTTGTGCTCGGGCGAACACCGCTTCAACAGTTTTCTCTTAGTACTCAAGATTTTTTAAAATAGCGGACTAAGAATCGTGAAAATGTGTATCTGCACAAGATAGGCTGATTATATTATTTTCCTTATAATTCAGAGGTTGGGTATTCAAAAACACATAATTTCAAGGCCATATGACTTTGAAATAATTGATAGCAACAAAAATGGGATTTAGTATCAGTTTCTTTCAAAAACATTCTTTAATGGTATCGACCTAAACATGCATAAAAGAAAATTGGAAAAGAGACAAATCATTTTTTATACTAGTGAATTATTATAGGTCTTAAAATAAGAGGGTTAAAGTAGGTAAGAATTGATTATTCCGTAAAGTATTTTTCTTAGGTTACTTAAACTGGGCCGAAATTATGTAGCTTGTATTGGCCAGTTGATTAATACCTACCTGAATGACTATTATTGTTACGGACTGTACAGGATGGCTCGAATTACAGTATGGGGGGGATCTCGAAAACCCTAAGAGCGCCGGTCAAATTCGGGCAAAATTGGGCTTTTAGGTGCCTAGCAATATACCGTTTAGAAAGTTTTAAAATTCCGAGTATTTTCGGAGAAAAGCCAAAGCTTTGAAAACACGTTTTATATATTTCCGGGGTTTAATTAAAAACGGATATCAAATTGAATTGCACTTTTGCATTGCCACTTTTTCCGCTTTATCCAATGGTGGTATTCAGTTTGGAATCCGCCGTTTCGTCTTCAAGGGATCATTATCAATTTTCTTTTCTGAAATAGAACTTTAATTGTTTTATCATTTTTCTCAGATGATATTGGCGTTATTAACATGTGGTTTTATTTTTGTTTCTAATATTGTGTTTGAAATTACTTATTTTGCTTTGGCGTAATTTTAAATAGTTTAAATTACTTTTGAAATTTCTATATTCTACAAAAATATTTTATTTTGCTTTTAGTGTTAAGCGCAAAATTGGAGCCTTTATTTTTAATAAAAGTAAAAAAATAGTAAAATTAAATAAACCGGTTCGCTTACTTTTTACCCCAAAGCAAAGCAAATAATTAGAAAAAAATAAAAATTAAATTAAAAAAAGAATAAAAAAATATTAAAAACCCATATTCCTTTTAATAACGCCAATCTCATCCAAAAGCGAGAAAAAAAATTAAAGTTCGTGTTTAAAAAAGAAAGTTGCTGATGAACCCTTGAAGACGAAACGTCGAATTCCAAACTGAATAACTCCATAGCAATTCAATGAGAAATCTGTTTTCAAATAAGCTCAGGAAAAAAACGATTTTTTAATATTTCGGTCTTTTTCCGGATATTTCGGAATTTTAAAGCTTTCTAAACGGTATATTGTTAGGTCCTTAATGCGCAATTTTGCCTTAATTTGACCGACACTGTATCTTTTACAGTTATGGAGTTCTCCATACATAGACTCGAAATCGAGCCACCCTGCACAGGGTGATATAGGATGTACTTATAGGAAGATATAGGTTTTCGCGGTTGCTACTTTTTTGTGAAAAGAAAGATGGCGCTAGTAGCCCTTTTGATTTTTGAGACACAAGAGGAAATTGAAAAGTATCACTTTTGAGGGCCCCCCGTATCTCAATTATCTTTAAACTTATCGAAAAAGTGAAAACGTATTCTTACATATTTTTTTCCGTAGAATCTAGTGGCGTAGTCAGTTTTTCTAACATCTTCCTTATTTTAAATATGAAACAAACATGTGTTTTTTTAAATGGAAAACCCTGTAAATTATTTGCTCTATTTACTAGGCATAGTGCAGTGTGGGCTCTCCAAAAATATATACATTATTTTCAACAACAAGCTCAGAATATAAGATTTTCCAAAATTTTCTACTTCTCTCACGTAGTACTTTTCCGAGCCCGACGAAATGATTTTTCTTATTTACTAATTTATTTTTCACGGGCCTCTGGTACTCAGAAACACTTTTCACGAGTTGGTCAATACTGATTTACCATTTTGACAGCGTAACCTTCGTGATAAATGAATTTTTACTAATATTTCCAAAGTCCTATTTTTTTTGGGCAGAATAACGATTTGCCGAGCGTGAAGTCCTTTTTCACACTTTTCGAGACCCATTTAGGGCATAGCAACGTGCTGTCGCGCGTGAAGAATATTTTCTGACTAACTCTGTCCTAAAGATTTTTAGCTTTTTATACCATCTTTCAAGGCTTGCGTCTTGTTTTTCTCCTCGAGAAATCTGGATTCAGCACCTGCCAAGCTATTACAATGTTACTGCTAAGAACACTTAAAATTCCTAAGTCGCCGAAAATTTTAATGTGACAATTAGCGTTTTAACATGTTTTGTAAATTCCAACCTGTGTTTTAGTACCGCCGCGCCGGGTGTTCCAAATAAGGATAATTAAAGTTGGTTATTCCAGTTAACATGATTTTGCATTCCGATCCCAGGTCTTTGCTCGCTAAACATTCTAAATAGAATCGCCAAGGTTTGCTTTTTAGAGCAGAGCGTTGACGGGACCTGTTTGTGAAGCGTGCAACTAGTGGGTGATAGTTTTTGTAGTTAGTTCGTCTAATTTCGCGTTATAATGGTGAAGTTAAACAAGATGCCGTTCATTCATGCTGTATATTCCAATAGTAAGTTTGGTAAGGTGCTATCGTTGTACATTTTCCTTATTTTTCCTAAGGTATAATAATTTAACTCTAGACACGGTTCGGCTATTATTTCATTTGAACGGCCTCTCTTGACGAGCTAGTACATGAAGTTATTTTTGAATCAAATTAAAATAATTTCATGAAATAATTTAACCAGAATCAGTTACTAGCTCCGGTTCATTATAATCTCGCCAGACCAACCTGATACCCCAGGTGGTTAGTGTTCATCGTAATTCAAATAATAACATAAAAAGCTGCTTTTTGAATATTTAGCTGGAGTGGGATGTGAATGTTTGATATTGGTTTGATATCTACCTAATATGTGTTGATACTATGTGTGAATGGGAATCCTAAACCGGCCCGGAAAAATGGTTACGAATATATTTTACGAATCTCTTGAAGTTTAAAATTCTTTGAATAAATACTGCTAACAAATTGTACAAATTAGATAAAAAAGCAGTTTAATTCGTCCTTCATGAGTATTTGTAAGCACTAAGTTAAGTATGATAGCAACATGGATGTGTTAGAATTTTTATTATGTAATCTTGGCTGTGTCATCTGTTGAATAAGATCTGTAGGTATTGACGCTTATATTATGCTCTCCTAATTCTTTAACCAAGATAGTAAAAAGGCCTTGCTCTGGTCTATCGTGACTCGCAATAACAGCAATCACTTTTTCACACACTTCATACACGTACCTACACAAAAATGTGTTCTATTCCAATTGGCTGAACTGCCATCAGTTCACTGAAAACCCTCCTGGTGTAAAGCCGCGCCGGCGCCGGCGCTGGCCGGTCCCATCCACCACTGATGATTGATGTGAATTAGTGATACATCCTATTCAAATTCAAATTCAAATTCAAATTCAAAAAAGTTTATTACCAACAAAATAAATAATTCCAAACTAATACATTTAGAAATCTACACATATATAAAAAATATTTGTGGTAAAAGGAATTACCCCGCGATTATAAAAACCGATAGCGTAGATACGGAAGCATCTACGTGGAATAATCCTAAATAGATAAATAAAACTAAATAATAAAATAATAAAAAAAACAATGAAAAATAAATAGAATATTAGAAAGAAAATACAACATGGCGACTCGACCATAGGGCAGGCTGCAAAGAGGGGGGAGCGCAAAAAATATATTATCACCTTCCGGATAGAATATTAAATAATGTTATACTTTTTCAGACCAGTATCTCCAAACACAAAGCAATTTCAAAAAGGAAGCCAAAACAGAAACTACAAAAACTGTTCAGTTAGAAGGAAATGTTTAATAAATTTTGAAAATGTATAATAAGTTAATATTTTAGCATGATTTGGCAAGTTATTCCACATTTGTACGGCAACGACACTAAATGATTTATGCATTGGGTTGGTACGGTGCTGAGGCATTAAAAAGTTAGTTCGAATACCTCTTGTATTATGGTGATGGTTGGATCTTGAAAATAAATCCTTTAGGTATGGCGGTTGTCCAGAACTTATAATTCTAAAAATAAAACTGTACATATGACATTTTCTTCGATTCTTCATATTTAATATCTGATATTCATTTAAAAAAGGGGTTATATGGGATCTAAAAGATATATTATAAGCAAACCTCATACAACTATTTTGCAATTTCTGAATTTTCTTTGAAATATCTAATGTTAAACAATCTGAATAAACTATATCCCCATAATCAAGAAGTATTGTGCAAAAGGAAGTAAATAGGACAGACGTTGTAAATTTTTGAGCCGCTCTCATAAAAGTGTATAATAGTTTAATTATTAAAAATAGTTTTATTGAACTCAGATTTTTAGTGCATAAAAACCGATGTTAGTACTATTATAGCTCTCTCATGGGACTCATGGCCAGCCAGTGGTGATATGTTACCTACGTAGTAATAAAGTATATTAATGTATTACGTGCACCTGCATATGAATAGCGATACAGTGCTGCATTGAATTTAAACTCTGCCAGAAACGTACATCATAACAAGTAATCAAAATTCATATACTGTACTAAGATTTAGATGCAGAAGTTATGAAAATCTGACTTTTAGTCAGTTTTTGTCATTCATAAAAATAATTTGTAATTTTGTCTAGAAGCGCCCCTTCTTTTGTCATTAGCGCTCAAATAATTTAGTGTGCATAATTTAATAGTCAAACTTTATTTATTATACAAGAATGTGTCCGTTATATAATAATATATAATACTTATTGCTATTATGGTATAATAGAAATGATGTTCTTGTGATTGTGCGCAAAGTTTGTGTTTGTGTATTTTTACCCTACTACTTTAGCAAAGTACAACTCATTTTGCAATATTAATTGCAAATTTTCCAAACAACCTTTTTGACGTAATAGGACGAAATTGAAATGAAAATCGGTCATATTAATTTGATTAATTACAAATTACCTTTTTATCTCAATGAATTTTTACTACAAAAATCATTTTCGTTTCAGCGTATATATACATATAATACGTATATATAATGACACGCTATGGACCTATTTTAAGAAAAAAACTTTATATGAGTTCTATATGTCCTAAACGTCTTAAGGTACAGGGTGGTAAAATGTTCAGAGAAAAATCCATTTTATATAATAACTGTGACACTATTGCAGATATCTTTATGAAATTTGGTATACATCTTTTATGCACCAAGATGCATTTCCTGATGTACAAACAAGTTGATTATTTCTACCAGTGGCGTCCGTACGGGTTTTGCATTGAATATTTTTCAAGAAAAAATTATACGTCACTGCTTTTTCTTAAAATAAAACTTATTTTTGAAATTATCATTAATTTCTATGCAAATTTGATCTCTTGATTCTCTTTCGTTCGACGCATGGTTTTCTCTTAAAAAAAATAAAGACCGTGTTTGTGCAAGCTGAAATTTTCGCTGAAATTCTAATGTAGTAAACATTATTGGCACTTGCAAGTTTTCTTTTATTTTTCCTACAGTAAAATCAGTTACTTATTTCTAAATTAATTAACAATTGATATTAAACGAAGTCAATAGCTCGAAAGAAGAAGAAAAAAAGATTTCCACACAACAGTTACCGCATCAGATTTTTAGCGATTTGACCCTGAAATTAAACGATTTTTATCTTTTATGCAAGAACCATGCGTCGGACGAAAAAAAATCAAGGGAGCAAATTTGCTCAAAAATAAATCGCAATTTCAAAAATATTTTTATTTTAAGAGAAAACAGTAGCATACTATTTATTTCTCCAAAAGTATTCAATGCAAAACCCATACGGACGCCACTGATAGAACTAATAATAATGCAGAAAATGTATCTTGATGCATAGAAGACATGCACTAAACATCATGAAGATATCTACTATAGTATGACAGAAAATAGATTTTTTTCTGAAAATTTTACCACCCTGTATCTCAAAACTTAGGACGTTTAGGACATACATTAATATGAAGTTTTGTCCATAAAATGGGTCTAGGAATCACCCCTTAAATATTAGCATGTTAGTATTTTATACCTAATCTGATGTAAAAAATGCATACGTAATTTGTAAGAAAACTACAGATAATGCAAGTTAGAATAGTATACTTAGTATGTAATACAGGTAACTTATATTCTTGTCTAGTCAATTTTGTGATGAAATATTTAATTATTGAAGTATATACTTGCGTGTATTTGTTTTATATTTAATTATAGACTCGATAGAATATTGTTTGTTATTTACGCTTGAAGATGTTTGGCCACTTGGGTGCAATAAGGATTTTGTATATAAAGTTAAGGAAGACTGTCTAATATTAAATAAAACCTATCTATTAACTTTTAGTATTTATTTATTTAATATAAAGGAAGCGGCATGTAGTCGTACTAAAATAACATCTGTATGTCATAAATAAAAGCTACATTAACGCTTATATGTCGGCATCGGAATTTTAGATTGAATATAATATAATCATTGTTATTGTTCTACCAAAATATAGTTAATCTTACTAACCACGGAATATTTCTTTAAATCTTGCGATATATCATAGTTATATTGTTACTTTGATAGAAATATAAACAAATCTGCAAATTATTTGCAAATACTAACATTGATCAGTCGTTTTAAAAACGGGTTTCTTATTGCTATATCAAATTTGAAGACTATAGAATATACTTGTAGAGGGGAAGGCGCACCTCTACTCTTAATGATATCATTTCATAAATACTTACTTAACGAATTTAAAAAACTTTCGAACTTAATTTTATGAAAATGCAAAAAAATGATAACAGCTGCCAAAATATGAAGAAAAATGAAGGCATCACACCTGCATAATTAACCGATAGCTGCCCAGAGTCATGAATGTATGAAATGTCGATGAGTGAACTTCTTTTTGACCACCATCCATTCATTGTTCGCTTGTTGTTGTTGCTCTTTGATATTTTCTTCTTATGATAATTTGTGTATCTCTATACTTAACTATCTCAAGAAGATGATGGTTTGTGACCAGAACAGCCAAAATTTTCTATCGGTGATGCAATCAGTTATATCATAAGCCATTGCCTTATTTCAAGTAAGTTAAATGATTAACATTTGTGGCAAGAAATCAGCATAATGCCGGAGCGGAAAAGTGCATCTTATATTATATCATGCTGTAGCTAATTTAGTTCTTAATCAAGAAAATTATAGCTCTTGCCACGAGTGACATATTTTTTATCAACCATTACTACAAAAATTGCGATTGCCAGTATATATTTTTACATATTAACCAAAAAATTCGCCCAAAATAATTAGACTAAGAAATCCCAAATTTGATATAACAAAAATTGTATTTACATTTTTTAACACCTATGATAGCCTTTTAAAATACCTATACCTATTTTAATACATAAATATAGCTTAATAGAGTATGATATGGTATATTAAACGGATCTGTAAAACGCAAATGAACCAAACGATCATTTTTATTTAACATTTTACATGCAATTTATTTCAAGATTAAATAAAAGTCTATTACTGAAGTACATTCTAATAAGATATTTACTATGAAAATGTTCAGTTATTCATTCTGACATGGAATATGCTGTGGTAAAATGATAATATGTCCACATATCACATAGTTCGAAATTTCAGTTAAAATCTGTTAACTTTTTCAATTTTCAGCAGCCTGTCATAAATCAAAAAAGTCGACGGCTTTCATATGTTGTAAAAATCAGCTTTATAGTATTATTGATAAAGGAATGGTTAGTAAAAGTTGTGTAACGTTTAATCTACGATTGAATATATATGTTTAATTAAATTTTGAGACTGAAGCTCAATTGAAACTTTACTCCGAGTTAGTAACAGAAAATATGAAAACCGAACATGTGTATTTTAACATAACAGATTTAAAAACTAATAATACCATAAACAGTCGCTATAACTGTATATAGGCATTTGACAATGGCTCTCAGTACCTCTTTAATTAGTACACAATTTAATTTAATATTTTTCGTCATCATTTAAAACCTTAGTATATTAGGGTTGCTATAATGCAGATATGTACAACATACAATGTCAGTACCCACCGCACCGACGCGATCTGCCAATTCGACGCCTATCGTGCCTTTCAATTGGTGTATGATGAATCAGAGGTCAACAGTCGATATGATCATTTGGAATTATTGCAACAAGTTTTTCAATTAAGGTTTGGTCTTCCTAGTGAAAATAGAAATGGATACAATATTAATGAGAATCCTTTTTCTGTTGACCTTGGGTAACTTATTTGTGTTTTATAAAAGCCTTGACAAAAAGACATTTAAAAAATTTTCTAATCTATTCAGCAAAATAAAATTGTTTCGTTTTTGGCAGTACTATAAATTTTTTAATTATGAATAAAAATCAAAAATAAATGTCCTTTTCAGGCTACCGTTCCATATTTAGAATTAAGATAAGTATATTATTAAATTGCATAAAACCTTATTTTACTAGACGAAATTATGAGTAATAATTTGTCATAAGTTAGAATAACTGACCACTGATATCAAAAGATGTTAAATATTTAATATAAGACAATTATTACTAGTTCAAAAACATAAGATACCTACTTATTTAAATATTTCTACTAATTTAATTTTTCAATACTATATACACACGAAGGCTGCAATTTAAGTTCCATATAGATTTAAAAAACACATTTAAATAATTAAATTGTCATTACATTTAAGAATCAATCTATTTGGGCGACGAACTATTTTGAGCAGGTCCCGATGTCGTATACTCTGTTTCATCATTGGTTTCTTGCGTTCCGTCTCCAAAAAGAACTTCTGGTTCACGTTCTTCAGTTAACTCTCTTGTTACGTTTTCAACATCCCGGGAAGAGGTGATTTCTACTGAGGGATAAGTTGAATTTTTAATATTTGAATTCGTAGAAGTCACTTTTGGTGCATTGGTAGTAATTTTGGGATTGCCACCAATGGCAACAGTTGGAACTTTTATTGTATTATAGAGGACTTTATCTATGTAGAACATGGTTCCCAAGTTGTACACAAAAACCTCGCTTTCCACTATCAGAGCTTCATTAATATGGACATTTTCTGAAATAAAAATAAATTAATTAAAACTTTCGTGCAGATATACTAGGGCCTAGGATATCATATTATGATCTTCCTGCAAATTTGTATTTGAGCTTCACTAATGTCACTTTTCGACATATAAATATAAACAACATTATAGATAAACGAATCTGATTTATTTCTAAGAAAGGAATTACGACTTTTTCTAGTCTTGGTTTTGGTCTTGTGATCAAGGCGAGCCTAAGCTATGACAAAGCCAAATTTACATCATAATATCAGTTAACGATAGAACGTCCTGGTAGACTTTCGGTAGTAAAAATTATAAAAATTCTCCTGCCGGCAAGACTATATTTTAAAAGATGGATCGCGTATATATCTCGTACTTCCAGTTGTATGAAAT
>MU187496.1:23727-73602 GCA_016904865.1 Pissodes strobi | reverse complement strand
TCGATTGTGTTTGATGCATTGCACAGTTGTATGCTAATATTCCTTTTAGATAATATTTGACTTCTCATGTGTATGTGGGTTTTTCTTATTTTTATTTTATTAATATCCGCTTTTATTTTCTGATTCTGTAGTGTGAAACAAAAAAATACTGGTTGCACGTACTATTTCAAAGAAACCTATTTGAAGCAGCAGAAAGCATTAAAATTCCAACAAATAAGCTTAATAAGTCCTAAAGTAACCCGAATACAGGCTGACTCGTGCGGTAGCTATGATTGTTCATCGAAATACGAATTTACATTGTTCTTGAAATATTGTAGGAAATCCAGAACAGGGTTGTGGTCTCGTAGGTCGGCTCTGATTATCCCTGTTCCTAGAATACACGTTGACATTTTTCTTCGGGTGTGATGAAACGCTTTTATCAGCCATAATCATTCTTGCCTGGGTACAGTTCAGTCGATACAATAAAGTTCCTAAGTCAGTTCCGATACTGTCGGAAATTCCAAGTATAATAGAGACAGTTTTTCGTTAATTCTTTAAACTAAAGTATACTTCTAGACAATACCGTTTAGTGGAATTCGGTTTAGTAATATTCTCGTACACAGTAGAGTTTAACTCGTCAAGGCCAATTAAGTCTTTATTTAAAATCTTCCGAAACGATTATCGCTTTTAAACCCGACAAAAAGGTAAGCGAAAAAAGCGTGGGGACATAACAGATGATACGGCAAGTTGTGTGTCTCAGCAGCAGTGGCTATCAGAAGGGGTTATTACTCATTTTTACATGTCGAGTTTGATCATTGCATTTTATATGCAAGTAGCCTCGTCACCATACCATTAATGAATTAGCGATATTGTATATAAACAACAGGTGCGGCAAGGACCATATCAAAGTTGACAAACCGCGGATCTACCTACCCGCTACCTCGCATCTCGCTTGAGAGGTATCGGGCCCCATCGACTCCGCGTCACGTCAAAGTGACGAACAGAATAGCATGACAGTGGGCAATGATGAGATTAAATAAAATTAGTGATTTGCTCTACAAACACAATATAGTTTCTACATTTATATTTATTCTGGCACCGTGTCGCTCCTATTTATGCGTGTCAGACGTCAGTATCAATTGAAAAGGGTGGGAGGGTAGGTATCTGCGGCACACGCGTGTGATCTCGATACATCAAAGTTCCGATAGTGAGTGGGGCAACTTATATTTATTTTGTAAACTTTGACCATATGAAGTAACCTTAATAATTTGATATTGTAACTTACTATACCTTTCTTCTCGACCAACTGAAACAACTTCTTTAAAAATGCAACACAATCTTCAATTTTTCTCGCTTATTAAATTGCTCCCTACTCTTACAGGAAACTGTTAGTTACTTATATAAAAAGTAGCCGGGAAAGATGGTACAAGGTGTGTGAAGTCCTTGAAATAGTGCCATAAGTGCGAGATACATCCACACCAAATGATATCAGGACGTGTGGAGGTATATGGGCCAAATACAAAAGTTATAAAACCTGATGCTGGTCGTAAGAAATATCTAAGAATAAATATATCCAAAACAATAAGTAAAATCTTTTATCAATAAAAGAAAATGGAAGTGAAGCTGGAAGTAACAGAACTCCTTCTTTAGGAACTACCATGGTAGGAATGGACGCAATACCTAATTATAATGAAACATCATAGATTTCAGACTTTTAGAACATGTAGAAACTCTTTGCGGGGATCGAACCCGAAGCGACCGCCACTATAATGACATAGACCGACTCACATACCAACGTGCTATGGGACCTTCGATATAACTTAGTTTTGTCTTAATACGCTGTGCAAGCCTGTAGGCTATTCTCCGTTTCCCTTCTGTACCGATGAAGTTTCACTTCTGGTATGTGATCCATAAGCACACTCATTTTTGAAATCAAACTTTTTAGGCGCGCTGCATGCTAACATATGTATCATGGGCGCGCTATACCTGGAGTAAGCTGGTGAACGTGTTACGCGGACGTTACATAACAAATGTATAAGACGGCGTGGCGATCGAAAGTACAGCGGGAGATACATCGGGATGCATAGACAGTAACAGCACCCGCGCTAGCTTCTCGCCCTAGGGCGGCTGTAATAGAAATGTACATTAAATGTAACTGCTTTTCATGTTGTTAGTTTTTGTTGGTTGGTTTTGTTGGTAACACATGAAAAGCATGTAGGTATGTTCTATGTTGTTGTGGAGGATTCACGTTTACCTTACAAATGTTTGTCTTTTGCTTCACCTCTCATCACCTCAAATCTGCCCCCATTGTCAAGAACGAACAAATCTAAAAATGGAAATGATTAGTATAATGGAAATAACAGTAAAAAGCTCTTGGAAATTATCGTTTTGAATTGACTTTGACAAGATGACAATAATAATGTCATATCATTTAATTACTGGTTACTGGTCTTTTGGGTTAGTGTGATATTGAGGTGTTATTAGGTAAATAATTGATTCGTTATTGAGGTGTTATAGATCTACAATTTGGTGTTATGCATTTAGGAAGAATTCAATGTTTTTTTTGTTAAAAGGTTTAGTTAATTTTTAAGTGTCCCTTATAAACTTCAGTTTTTAGCAGAGGTAACCAGGTGCTATTAAAATTAACAGAAGTTGAAGCAACACATTCATCGTTATTTAATAAAATTAAAGCACTTTCTTTAATTTCATGTTTTTTAGATGATGATTCCTTTGCTAAAATACTTGAAGCGTTCCATTGTATTCTGTTATTGTGATCAAATGTATGTTGACAAATATGTGATTTGTGGAATTGTGTATTTTCAATTCAAGTTTGGTGTTCTTTTATACGTTTTGATAATGGTCTACAGGTTACACCTATAAAAAATTGGTACCATTTTTAGTAATTTCATTTTCATTAAGTTGTTTCGTTTTTATTAGTTTGGATCTAAGGGTGTTTTCTGTTTTGAAAATAGTGCGAATGTATTACGTTTTATTTTATTTATAAAGCAGGAATATAAGGAATGAAGAGGTTCGTAATAGGTCTATTTTGATTTTGTCTAATATTTGGTTGTTCAAACTCTATAAAGCATTTTTAAATGAAATCAATAGGATAGCTATTATTAATCAAAATATTGCTCAAACATTTTTCTGTGTTGAAATTTTGATTATTACAAATTATTTTCATTCGATCATATAGACTTTTTACGACCCCCTTTTTAACCATTATTGGGTGATTTGATTTAAAATTTAAATGTCGGTTTATATGTGTAGGTTTTCTGTATATTTTTGTTTCAAAACTATTCAAGTCTTTTTTTATAAGAATATCAAGAAATGAAAGTTGTTCATTAATTTCTTTTTCTATAGTGAATTGGATTGTAGGTTCTTTCGTGTTAATATGATTTGGAAAATCGTTAAGAACTTGTTCGTTATATGGATAAATTGAAAAAATGTCATCTATATAACGCCACCAAATTAAAGGTTTATATTGATAATTTTCAACAAAATTTAATTCAAAATTTTCCATAAAAATATTACTTAATAAAGGTGATATTTTATGAAGATTTGTAAATAGAGGTGGAGCAAAAGGCAAACATTTGTAAGGTAAACATGAAAGGCAGTTATATTTAATGGACATTTATATTACAGTCGCCCTATGACGAGAAGCTAGCGCGGGTGCTGTTACTGTATATGCCACCGACATCATGTAGGCTATTCTTCGTTTTGCCATAAGGTTGACTATTGTTGTATATGCCATTAGAAATACGTTTTGCGCAATCAGCTACTGTCCTTATTGTGTTGTAGAGGCCATTTTCGCATATCACCGTTAAAACAACATGAATGATACGCCGCTTCGTACCTTATTGGTAAGAGAGTATGCAATAAAGGTAATTTTAGCATATGATTATAACATGGATGGGACTAGACTTCGTGCCTCATTGCTTTTTGGTACATCTCATGTCAAATACACTTGTTTCTCTTTTGTGCTGAAGGAGTTTCACTTCTGGTGTGTGGTCCACAAGCACATTCTTTTTTTTTTTGTATATATTTTTGCAAACTTCCGTTCATTCAACAAACGTATTTTCATTTACAATTTCACATATAAAAATAATTTTATCTTTTGAGTATAATTTCCTATCAGTATTCAGTGGCGGCTCGTGACCTGTTAAAGCGGCAGTGCTGCTCAGGGGAGGCAAAATTGAAACAATTGAATATACTCGCGGTAGGGCGTCGGAGGTACAAAAATGCGCCGCAGGCGAAAATTTCTACAATTGTCAAGGTCAAACGGCCTAAAATGGTGAATTAGAAATTCGCCCAGCAAAAATATTTCATTAAAAAAATAGGTTTCGATACATACATTTTGCCTTTTTTTGGCCTATTTTCATAGAAAATAATCCAACTAAATTAAATATACAGTTTCCTATTGTTATAATGGGAAATAGTTCACAAAGTTCCAGTGATGGACTTATTAAATACCTAGACAAATTTGAGAACTCGAAAAACGTCTTCACTAAAAATGTTTTTCACTAACCACGCAGTCCGCACACTCAATAATTATTTTAATGTTTTTTATAAATAAGATCAATTCTTCGATTTTTTTAATGCAAATTTATCTGTAACTTTTTCGTTAAAGTCTGGTATTTCTTGAGTTAATTTCTTTTCTACGGATATCATCCATAAAGCCACAAGTCGGTCTTCAGTCATAGAATTTCTTAAAAATGTTTTTATACGCTTTAAAGTAGAAAAGCACCGTTCACTTTCTGCTGTGTTCATGGGCACTGTAACTAAAATCTGTAGTAATTTTGCTGTTTCCTGAAAAGGCTCAGTTAAGTTATTTTCAATTAAGAAATTTAAAAAGGGTATTGCTCCCTTCATGTCTCTACAATCCCTTCTAAAATAAATGACAGACAATTCTGTCTTTAAGCGCTCTCTATCTAAATTAGGATATGATGTGCAAGTTACATTTAAGGCAGCGTCAGGGAAATTAGCACAATAATTATCAAACTGCTTAGGATCAAACAGTGAAGCAGCCAATAAGTGACCTTTGAAAGCGAATCGATCTTCTGCGCAATTTATAATTATATCACATACTTCGATGGAATGGTAATGGATCCGGGCATAAATTAGACGTTTCATTAATGATATCATCTATTCAATTTCTTACAGAATTAATATTTTGTTTAAAATCGGCTTCTTTCGTATTTACTTCCAACGGGTCTGTTTCCGTTTTTTTAAAGAACGTTATACAGAATGTCTACATGAGGCATTATGTGATGGAAAAATGTTAACCAAAATAAAAAATTTTGATCCATAGAATCCGTCGAATGGAAGATGCTGAACTACAAATGGTGGCATTATCAAAAGTTTCTTCTATCTCTTCCATGCAATCAATAAAAGACTCACGATGCTCAAAAACAACATTGACAGTTCGAATATTGAAGTTCCAGCGAGTTGGAGCGCCATGAGGAATTTTTCTTTGCACAGGTTTGTCTAACACTGCCATCCGTTGTGGTGAATTTTTAAAAAAGGTGGGGATTTCACTGAAATTTCCAAAAAAAAAGTCTAAGCTGATAACTATCGGAACAAGCTTTAGACATTATTAAATTTAATTGGTGCGCGTAACAGTGTACAAAGTGTGCAAAAGGATATTTTTCCTTGATTCGGGCTTGAACCCAAGTATGCCGTCCACACATGACAGCTGCTCCATCGTAACTTTGACCAATTAGTTTGTCATTTGAATTTTTTAGAGTAATGTCCAAAACACTTAAAATGTTCTCAGCTAAAGTCTCTGCATTTAATTTTGAAGGTAATAAATAAGTCCAAAAACGTTCTACTGGCTGTCCATTTCGGCAATATCTGAGTATTATAACCATTTGCGATTTAGCTGAGATATCGGTTGTTTCATCGGCCATGACAGCTACATATGGACATTCCCGAATTTCTTCCAAAATTCGATCATGGCATACTTCTAACATGCAGTCTAAAATATCATTTTGGATTCCTTGGGAAATGTCTTTAAAAACTGTTGATTTTTCCAAATGTTGTGCTAAAGTCTTGTCCAATTCAGCAGTAAAATTTATTAGGCCACGGAAAATTCCAGATTTTTCTGTTTCGTCATGTCCCCTAAGGGCCAATTCAAAAACATCACAAAACTTAACGCAATCTATAATTTTTGAAAGCACATATCTATTTCTACTTACATTTTCATTGTGTTTTTGGATATTTGTCCAATATGCGGAATCATATGTTCCCTAATATTTACAGAACCTAATAATGCATATTCCATTTGATTGTGCAAGTGATGTTTGATGTGTCATGTTTTTTTATTTTGTCACTCAATTGCACTAAATCCGTTACACCGACTTATGTCCACGATTTGACACCTCCAAATAGTACGCAAGAGAAATAGAAAAGCGCATTTTTTTATTACATCCGCATACCCATCCATTTCTGGCATAAATATCGCGATTAAACTGTCTTTTGTAAGTTTTTCCACGACTGGATCCTCCTTTTTCAATCGTAATATCCGGGAGTGGACGTCCCCTTTGTTTCAGTTCTATTTTTTCCTCAAAAGAGTACTTAAAAAAAGGTTTAACGTTGATTAGATTATAAATGATATCCATTTTAATATTCCGATTCGGATGACACAATAAGATATCAATCTAAACGGCAAATACCAAACACTTAACACACGGATGTAAATCTGAAATAAGCCGACAGCCGACAATGCAAACTTGCGAAAAACAATCCTGAAATGTTCTGCCCGAATGCAGCACAATTTTGCGTTAATTTCGGTGGTTAAAAGTCAGGACAAGGGGCGGCGCGGGAACATGCGGGGGTATCGATCTAGTTCGCAGTCAGAAACACTAGACCAAATAAGTAATGCGATGCGACGCATATTCATAGTTCGGCTCGTGACGCCAGTATAAGGTGGCTTTATATTTTTCTGCTATTTAGTGTTTAGATGCGATGCATGCTATTTATTTGTTGTTAAGGTGGCTTTATATTTTTCTGCTTTAGATTTTATATTTATTATATAGGAGTATTTTGGTGGTTCTGCAGATCCGCAGCACTTATGTACCAGCCGCCACTGTCAGTATTCATATAATGCACTAAATTATGATTTGCCATTTAGGGTTGTAGTAGTCTTAAGTACTGTATATGCATTTCTTAATACTATTATTTGTTTTTTAGGTAGCTGACCAACAAAATATTTTGGAACAAGCTGGAGTGCCTGGCTTCTACTTTACAATTAACCCATTAGAAATAAAGGTCCAAATGCATCTTTTGGATTTTCTTCTAAGGCTCAGTCAAATGCAAATACCAGTGTGAGGCAATATGAGATGACTTAGGGAATATTAAAACTATCAAATAGCCAAGTTTTATGTTTATTTGCTTACACAAACAAAATACCATTTATAAAATAACAACTATTATTAAACATTTTGTAAATATAAGGTAGCCATTAACTATCTTCAGTTTAAAATTATGAAATTATTTGTATTAATTTATAAAAGTAATGTTAGAGAAGGTGTTCTTGACAGAAGCAATCAACATGACATTCCATAAATATCTGCATGTAATTGTACCTACTACTAAACAAAGTAACCAAAACATTCACTTTAATTGAAATAACTTTATCCTTCTTATACAGGGTGTCCCAACTCATCTTATCTTCGTCCTCGTGCATGATGCAAAAAAAAAGCTTTAAGATAAAAAATGAGAAGCACCTGTACCACTGAGCTAAAAGGGAACGAACTTTGTCAAACCGAGAACGGTCAGCAGTTTGAGCACATTTACTATAAGTTTTTTTAATTGCTTTTGTCTATAATTGTTTTTAATTGTTTCAATAGTAGATGAAATAAAAATTAAAAAATATCATCATCATAAGTAATTATATCAAAAACCAGCAATAATTGACCTAGAGTTAATTAATTAAGAATTAAATAGTCAAAATGTGGCAAAATATACATGGCGAACCATTAAAAAAATTACTTGGCAAAGAAAATTTTGTTTTTGAAACACCTTGTATATTTACCCGTACTGTGAATAAAGTTACCGTTTCCAAACATTTTTTATCTTAAGGTTTTTTTTTGTATCATGTACGGAGGCGAAGATATTTCGTGTATAAATAGAGTTGGGACACCCTGTATATTGAAGATGTTTACATAGCTTAGAGAGCTAGAGTTTGAGTGGATCGAATCCACTAATAATTTGTTCCACTACTTTAATACCAACCATTACTGATCGATTTTTAATTTGAGAAGTCGTTTTTTATACCACTTGTCAATTATTTACCAGGTCAATAATACACATTTATCAAGTCTACCTGACAAAAAAAAAAAACAAATAATGCTACGAGACTTCCAAGTAAATGTAACTTGCTAGAAATAATTAATAGATAAGCAATCTTATAAAATATATATATAATTAATTACAAAAATACTTGGTATAGTAACCATCGTTTAGATAACTATTATTAATTCGCGTCTTAAATCATCAGACAATAATAGTTGGCAATAACCTGGTTAATAATATACTATTATCACCTTTATAGGTAAGTTACATTATTTCATCGCACAAATCAAAACAGCTTTTCAATCATTTCCATGTGGGCATCAAGGTAAACATTTTTTTAAAATCATCTTGAATTGGGTTTAATGTAGCTTTTCATATAACTAGTTCTAACATTAAAGGTTCGAATATCAGGTTTTTGGTTAAATTCAATATATCAGTCAAAGTCTTTGGCAGATTACATAATTACTAACACGTTTTGTGTTATAAAATCATAGGTTAAACGTAGTTCCTCTGGCCCGAATATTAATAGTTTTAAATACTTGGGGTATTTTTATGTACTCCGTACTTTTAAAATATTATAGTTTGCTTTACTTAAGTTGGATTTACTACATATTTAGTAGACATTTTTACATCTCTTATAGTACTTAAACTGAAACACAATTTTATTTACAATTTCTAAGAGATGGATTACTAAATTATGAATTATTCGACGGCGCATTGTAGATTAATGAAAACATGACATTACACCTAATGTCGTTTTTTCGTCGAATTATCAGCAAGTGTATTGATAGGAAACCATAGCGGGACAGTGGAGTAGCCCAGGTGACCGGGATATCACCGCCTATAGATATTGTTTTGGTCTCATCTTACAGAAAGCGTACTATTTACCATTCTTGAATCACGAGGGAGACTGGAAGAGGAAGAATAAAGTCGAAATGCTGTACTTACTTGCGTTCAAGGTTTGATAGAGAGCGCAGCTTTGTTTGAACCACACCGAGGTGCGTAATAAGATACTTTACAGAGCTACGGCATGAAGTAAAAATGCGGTGCTGTGATTGGTGTTTTAAGAGAGTACTGTTAAACTCTTCACGCATAGCCCCTCGCTTCGGGGCGCAACCAAACAAAACTAATTGAAACTAACCCAAATTTACAAAAAGGAACAAACATAACCCTAAAAAAAAATTAAAAAACGTGTCTTGCCACCGTATCACAAGGACAGAATCTGATCACTGCGCTACGAGACATGCTTGAATATATTCACTGGACCGTTGACCAAGTGAAAGTGACGGATCCTTTATCACTTTAACCTTGTACCCCCAGCGGCTAATATAGTACAGTGCCGTAAGCCTGTAAAGAATCTTAATCGACCACCGGGATCACTTAGTTTCTAACTTAGATCATATTTAAAGCACTTTTAAATGTTCATTTATAAAATGTTTTTTCTTTTGCATTTTTAGGCAAATAATAAATTAAGTTTCATTAAATAAAAGCCATAAATATAAATCACATGATGAACTATCACGGCAGTAAGTACTAGTAGGGGAACAGTGAGACAATTTGATTACACAAATAATTTTCTATTTAAAAATTGGCAACAGTGTTAGAAACGGTTGATCATACCATCAGTTTACTCAATGCTATGCGTCCGGCCGGATCTGCTTCTTGTATTTGGAGTTTTTTGAGAAAAAGTGCTGTTTAAGTATAAAAGTTAATTTTGTCGTATTAGGAAATTGTCTTCTTGACAAGGTAAGCATTAAAATTTTCGTATTTTGTCGCATTTTCTGTACAAAACAGGTTATTTGAGTATGCTAACCTCAGATAGTTATTATCGTTTAATAATTGCCCCATTCGTTATTTATCGATTTTGTTTGAAGAACAGTGAGACAAGTAACAGTGAGACATGTCTCACTGTTTCCACCACTATCTTGCTGTTCTTGACAAACAGGAAAATATTTTTTTTTCTTGCAGATGCCTAGAAAAAATAAAACTGATAAGAAAATGGCAGATTTACGGAACCTCAAATGAGGCAAGCAGTTGATCTGGTTATTAATGAGGGTTATAAAGTAAGATAGGCTGCTGAAGCAACCGGCTATCGATCGATATGTAAGAAAATACAAGGAAAATCCCAACTGCAGTATGGTTCCTAACTATTCGGCGAAGAAAAATTTTCCTTCGGGACTAGAAGTTTCACTTCGCGACTATATCATAATGAGCTCAAAAATGTTTTATGCTCTAACTATAAAAGATGTTCGAAAGTTAGCATTTGAGGTAGCTGTAAAAAATAACCTCAGAATCCCTAATAGTTGGCAAAAACAAGAGCTGGCTTCAATTGACTGAGTGAAAGGTTTCAGAAACAGATTTAAAAATTCGTTGTCCCTGAGAACTCCTGAAGGTTGCAGTCTTGCCAGAGCGACGGGATTCAACAGACATAATGTTGCTACTTTTTTGGTAATCTAGAGGAAGTGCTATAACAACATCCAGATTTTGAAAATAGTTTACGTGTATATAGCTTAGACGAAACAGGTACAGCCATCGTTCAGAACTCCCAGAAAGTGCTAGCACAACGAGGTTCAGAGGAAGTAAATAAAGTAACAAGTGCTGAACGTGGTACACTAGTCACCACTTGCTCTATTGTCAATGCTTTAGGGAATAGCATTCCTCCAGTTATGCTATTTCCGCGGGTGCATTTCAAGAGTCACATGATTGCTGGTGCTCCCAGTGGAACCGTTGGATTAGCAACAAAAGGTGGCTGGATGAACTCGCAATGTTTTGTAGAAGTAATGAAACATTTTATTAAGCACATTTCTTGTTCTAAGGAAAATTCTGCATTATTATTATTCGACAACCATGAGAGTCATCTTTCGATTGAAGTTCTGGATGTGTAAAAATAATGGAGTAACGATACTAACCATTCCACCACATTGTACTAACAAATTGCAACCGCTGGATGTTGGGTTATTTAAACCATTCCAAACCTTTTATAATGCGGCTTTTGACACTTGGATGACCCATCCGGGAGAAACTTTTGGAATCTATCATGTAGCATCGTGTGTTGGAACAGCGTTTCCCAGAGCTATGACCCCAGTTAACATAGTGTCCGCCTTTTAAAAAAACAGAAATTTTCCCGTTTGATCGGCATGTGTTTAAAGATGAGGATTTTTTACCAAGTTCTATTACAGATCGAGTTAATCCAAACAATGATCAGTTTTTTAATGCTGATCAGGTTAAAAATAACTCAAATGTTGGACTTCCTTCTACCAGTGGTTATGTAGAAAAGAAATCAAATTTAGAGGAGAACGTGGGTGGCAGACTGTATAAACAACATTGCAACCACATCGAAGATAGATAACGTCGAGAAAACCCCAGACAAGTCTGAAAGAACCACTCTTTTTATAACACCAAAAGAAATCAGAGGAAAAATCAACAATTGCTACAGACACGCCAGAAAAATTACTGAGTAAGCGATTAAAAATTGACAAAAAAGCAATTAAAAAAAGTAAAACGGCAACCACTTAATGATGATGAAAGCCACTTGTACGAATCCCATCTTAAACTTCAGGATTCATCTGATGATGACGCTTTTGTTTGTTCTCCCGAATCTGAGACAATTGTTAGTTTTCCTGAGATTGACCGTAATCCTGAATTGGACGAATATGTTCTTGTCGAATTTAAACCAGAAAAAGAGAAGCAGACTGTTTATTATTATTAGGTAAAATTCTAAATTGTAAATCCACAAAAGACGAATCGTACTTTTTCGCAAATCCCTAAAGAGCGGTAAAAAAATTGTAATGCCTGTTGTCCCGGATATTTCATCAGTGGCAAGACGAAACGCCAACAAAGTCTAATATCTTTTGATATAAACTGTGATTCCCTTAACGTTCGTTAGTACATAGATATGTCCCGTTGTTCTTGGCTTCATGTCCTATACTGTACCCACTATACCGAGTACAGTGAGACAATTTTATTTGTTATCTTTTTTTTTAGTTTTTAGTTAAATTAGCATTTAAAGTTTTGTTCAAACACAAATTTTACGCCTTTATTAAAACTGCATCATATAAACCTTATTTTTTACTAAGTAACGACAATTTGAATTTTTAAGTCTCACTTTTCCCCTACTTTTTATTTGACAAAATATTTATGTGAAAATACAACGATTTCCATACCCATACGTATTTCTAATAGAAAAATTTATAATATTGATTTTAATGTTTCATTAACCTGCATCTGGCATTTCATTAGAAATAATCCTTGTTATGCAGATGGTGTAACCAAAAATCTAACATTTGAGATATTAGTGGAACCGCCAATACAACTAACATTAAATACCATTGGCAAGGTTTTCCTGCTAAAGAATATTAATTATGACTAATTTTAATGTTAAACTACCTGAACCTATATTAGCAGTTAATATTGTTGAGTTTTTATACCTATATCTAGGTATATTGATAAGAATGAGTTGCTATATTTAAGTAAGTACTTAATTGTTTTGTTAATCTATAATTGTATTAACAGTCATAATATCTAAATTAATATAAGTTGATACATTATTGAACTTATGTATCTGTACTACGAATATACATTGATTTCTAGTCAATTTAAGAGTGTGTAAGTTTCCTAAATAACGTGATTCGGTTTTCATGAAACCCCTCTGCTTCAGTAAATTAACCAAATTCGAAAATATCCTTGGGCAGTTGGGTTAGTTTGGTTTAGTCGTAGGATTTTTTCAAATTTGGTTAATTGCTCACTGCCGCTACCTTGCATTTTTAGGGGTAACAATGAGACCTTTCTTGAAAATTTATATATAGGATCAGCTTTTTTTTGTAAAGTAAAATAAACATGTTCTTTCAAATAATTTATAAGTAAAGCTTACGCGCGATCGTTTTAGATAAAATTTGGATGATATAAAATTCATTATCACATTTTGCAATATTGAAAATCTATGAATAGTGTTGTAGAACCAAGATAAAACTAATATGGAACAAAAAAAAACCTTATAATACCTGATTATTTTCTGGCAAACTAACACAGAGGGGCCTCCATAAAAAGTGTATACCTGTCAATTTTAAAATGCCTTATCAGGTATTCTAAATCCAAACATTTTTATTCACGATCATGATTAATCTGTGGACTGAATTTGAATATAAGGATTTATGGTAAAATATTTCAGTAAGCCTCTAGCATTTAGTTATTTCTTAATTGAACTTGTATTTTTGGTAAACAATTAAGGTCGACTCCGAGTTTAAAAATCAATAACATTTAGAATCCCTTTCATACTTTTATAACCCAATACACTGAAGACAATATAAGATGAAGATTTTAGTAGATTTGCACTGTAATATAATTTAATAAAAAAAAGACCATAAAAACCCGCAAAAAGAATGCCCTCCCCATAAGAAGATATCTGGCAACCTTACTATTAAATGACAAAAACCTAATTTCAATAAACATGCGTTAAAAGAATTCGGCATAGTTAAACAATTACAAGGTGTATACATATATTTTCAATTTAATTAAATAACGAAAAATATCGGCGAAAGAAAACATAATAATAAAGAGCAAAAATAATCATAATAATAAACACTATTTCATTGGAATTCCCATACCTGTGTTATATATAATTTTAAGAATCAAGCACAAAATCAAAGTGATGCTATAAAATTTACAGGTAAATCTTACGTTTTTGATATGTTAAAAATATGTTCATTCTATACATTTTCCTTAGACTACCGCTACGAAAATATATGTGCAATTTAAGACTCCATAAATTAGTTTTAAATATAGATTTGAAGTTATATTAATATTAGAAATATTTTTCTATATTTAGTTTTTCGTAATTTATTAATTGATACCAACTAATATATTGCACCATATTGGGTAATATTTAAGAAATTTCAATAATTTAATATTAGTAATAAGTACTGAAATTAATTTAAAAAAAAATCGAAAATATATTTAATCATATATATGATGTAATAAGGCTATATAATCTTTAAGCTACGATTCACTTGGCACAAGTACATCAAGGAATTTATAACATTTCTTATCGTCTGATATAAAATTAAAAAAAATTCAATAAAACCCACAAATATTATTTTAAGTAAAAATCCCTCATATTAACTGCTAAAAAAAGAATATTCATTTGAACCTCAGACAATTTCCAAAGAAGACGAAATTATTTTTTTCCATTCTATAGGTAATTTTTGTATTTCTAGAGCAGGGGCAAAAAAGAAAGTATGACATACAGCTTTGATTTTTTTTTGAAAATTAGTCTAATTATTTAATAACTAAGAGATTAGAGTAAAAAGTGTGAAAGAATAGTAACTTGTAAAACTCAAATTATACATTCATATAAGCCAAATGTAAAAATCTTTGGTATGGTGGATAAAACTGTATTGTAGTGCATTTTGCCGAAAGTTTCAAACCCCAACTTACTCTATATTAGGTATACTTAACAAGAAAATCTTCCTAAACGCAATAAAAAAAAGGCGGAAAAAAACGAAAACTGGATACAAGGATTTAATGTGATTTTCCTATAGTCGTTGTTCTAGGTCTCGCTTATATAAATTTAATTTTTCAGTCTGAAACCAATACTTCCATTAGTTTCGAAACCGTCTAACTCGAAGACGGTTTCACAGATTTTGACGTGCTTTTCGAATCTTGACAGTCTTCGTAGTGATCGATTTCTCTTTTGAGATTGTATACACCTTTTCATAAGTTAAAAATTATTGAACACATATCAAAGCCGATTTCGCCAGAAGCCATAGTATCACCACAAAGAAACTGTTTTTGGTCACACCACACAGATTCCTCCTGTCACCGATTTATGGGAATCAGGCAGGCCCAATATGACCTTAAAATCAGACCCCCATATCATCTGTCATTTTGGCAATATGACGAAATAAAAAATGATGTCTTAAGTTTACACTGGAACAGAATAAAAGCTTTACAAGGTTTTTTTTTGGGATATACATGCTAGGTCTGTACTTTTCAGACCTCCCGTGTTTATTTTCCTTCGATGAAAGATAGCAGACCAAAAAAAAAAGTCAATCCCAGAAGAAAACTGTGACATAATAAAAATAAGAAACAGTTCTTTTATAGTACTCTGCACTTTCTAGCTGTCATTTGTACAGGTGTACAGCATAGAGAAATATGATAGTTGTACTGGCTTAAAATTGCCAGAAAATGTACCTTTCAAACTGCAAGACACATGCCGGTGTGGAACAGTATCGAGACTCAGGACATCGAATACGCTTGTAAAAATAAGAATTCTCATTTCAATTATCGGGCTGTCAGATAATAGTATATTATATACTTAGGAACTAAAGTGGTATTTTTTTATCCCGAGCGACTTGCGTCGCTGAGGGAAAAAAACACTTTAGTCCTGTGGTGTATACGCTATTTTATGCACTTTGGAAAAATAATTAAATAATAATTGGTACCTGCTTTATGTACACAATATCATAAACGTTGTTGTCTGGTTTTTATATTGTGGACACACCAAAATCTTGGTGTGTTTTAATACGTTGCTATGACCAGTTTTTTAAAAAAAATCCCTTGACGCTAACAGATTTATTTGTCAAAAACGTGTCACAATGCTGAAAATTTAAAAAATGAATAGTGAAAAAGCCGCCGAAGAGACTATAATAAGTCAGCTGCTACCCCCAAATTCTTGGCATCTATATGAGAAACAGAGCTGATTATGATTTGATCAACGATCACTTTGAGAGCGTTGATTGGAGTTTCTTGAATTGCTACTGCATAGATAGTGCTGTTGAAAGGGTTTATACAGTCTTGTTTATTACAATCAATTTGTATGTCCCCATTAAAAGAACTAGCTCTTTGAAATTTCCGCGATATTTTTCGAAGAGGACCATTGACCTAATCCATAGCAAGAACAAAGCAGTTAGTGCGTTCAGGCGCTCGTGTTTGGTCGCTGACGAAAATGAATACAAATCTCTTAGATCTGAGTCCAAAGCTTCCATAAAAAATGATTACAGCTGTTTTCTTCTTGATACTCAAAATAACATTCCCAGAAATATCAACACCTTTTGGACGTATGTTAAGTCACAACGCAAAACTAGTCAATATCCCTCTCGAATGAGACTTGGGTGTTATGAGTCCTGTGACCCAAGGGGGTGGCTGATTTGTTTGCTAAGTTTTTTCAGTCTGTGTTTATTAGTTCAGACTCCATTAATGTTGCTCCGCATTCCCGCTCTTTGGCGTGTTTGAACTTGTCAAATGTCAGTATTAACAGTCCTGTAGTATTTGATGTACGTCCATCTAGTCGAAGAAGCCAGATAAAATTTCCCCCTTATTCCTCAAGAATTGTAGCCCAACACTGGCAGTTCCTCTTAGTTATATTTATCAACTCTCCTTGATTACGGGCACATTTCCTGGCCTTTGGAAGTGCTCTCATGTTACTGCGTCTGGAAAAGCGGAGACAGGGATGATATAGAGAATTATCGTCCCCTATCTGGTATTAATTGTATGGCCAAGGTTCTTGAGTCGATTGTTGTTGACGCACTGAAGCCTAACTTTAAAAATATTATATCTGAACGTCCGCATGGTTTTATGACTGGACGTTCCTGCCAAACGAACCTCTGTCTGTACTCTGACGATCTGGCAACGAGAAACCACGCTGGAGCTCAGATTGACTCTGTATACTTCGATTTTGCTAAGGCCTTTGATAAGGTTGACCATAGAATTCTCAGTTTTAAATTAGCCTCATACGGTATTTTGAACTCCTCCTTTCTTGATTGGCAAGCTATCTTGACGGTAGAACTCAATTTGTACAGGTGAACAATGTTCTGTCTGGCGAAATATCAGTAACATCGCGCGTTCCTCGGGGCTCACATTTGGGACCTATATTGTTCTTAATCTTCATTAATGGCCTTGCCTAACAGTTTGTCCATGCACACTTTCTATTCTATACTGACTACTTAAAGGTATACAAAAGGATTTACTGCGAGGTCGATTGCCTTCAGTTGCAACGTGAAATCTGTAAGATATCTGACTGGTGCGCTGTCAATGGCATGAAGATGAACTTATCGAAGTGTAAGGTTATGACATTTATCCGCAAGAAAAAAACAATTTTATTTGATTACTCTCTTTCCAATACAAGCCTTCTCAGAGTGTGCTTGATCAATGATCTTGGGGTCATCTTTGATACTGGATTCAGTTTTAATGAACATATAAATAGTGTGATCTCCAAGTCATTCAGGGCGGCTGGATTCATTATGGGAACTTGTTTTGACTTCACTAATATCCATGTCTTATTACTCATTGGTGCGGAGCCACCTTGAATATTGGTGTATTGTCTGTTCCTCTTTATATAGGACCCATTCTAATAGGATTGAGCGTGTTCAGGCTAGGTTTGTCCCGCTTTCTACTCAGGAAACTTCGCATCGAAAGAAGGGACTTTTCCTGCACTCAACGCCTGACTCTTTGTAGCTTGGATAGCCTGGAGACCCGTCGAATTTTCTTGACAACACTGTTTGGTTATAAAATCATCACAAGTGAGATTGATCTAGTAGCTTTGATCAATTTTCGGACGCCCGTCACGGATCACTCGTCTGATTGATCGATTTTCGGTACACGGATATCGCACTGACGTTGGGCATAATAGTCCCTCGAACCGGATTATGGAGTATTTTAATATGTATCTTCTCACTGAATTTCAACTGGGTTGATCTACGCATAAGTTTAAAACTGAGCTAACGCGTATCTTATCTCACTAGCATGACCACTCGTTCGATGGCTGTTATGTCCATGGTGCCTTGCATTTCCGTCATGACATGTGCCTGCCTTGTATGGAAATTTTGAATATTCATGTGTTTTACTTGCTCTTGTTTGTTGTATTTTATTATTGATATCAGATTAGCTTATAGTATTGTATTTGCTGTGTTGGTGTGTAATGTTTTGAAACTTGTTTGTATTGCATTTATTGATACTGTGATTAATATTGCTGTACTATTTGGAAATATTTTTCTGTAAGTACTGTTGTTCTAAATAAATAAATAAATTACAGACTTTACAAAATGGTGTGAAGAACGAAGCGTGAATAGTTTCATAGCACAAAGGTGATCAAGGTCTCGTCGTTGTGGAGCCAGTATTCCATGATAAAAGCTACAATGATTCTAGAGACCAATGTCTATATTAGCAAGTACAGGGTGGCTCGAATTCGTGTCTATGTATGGGGAACTCGAAAACCGTAAGAGATACAGTGTCGGTCAAATTAAGACAAAATTGCGCATTTAGGAGCCTAACAATATGCCGTTTAGAAAGTTTTTAAATTCCGAGTATTTACGGAGATATCCGGAAAAAAACGAAATTTTGAAAAATCGTTTTATTTTTTTCCTAGGCTTATTTAAAAACGGATTTCAAATTTAATTGCACTTTTGCATTGCCACTTTTTCCGCTCTGTTCAATGATGATATCCAGTTTGAAATCCGACGTTTCGTATTTAAGGGATCATCATCAACTTTCTTTTTTTAAATACGAACTTTAATTTTTTTTATCGTTTTTCAGATGGTATTGGCTTTATAAATATGAGTATGTGTTTTTATTTTTTTTTAATTTCTTTTTTAAATTTTAATTATTATTTTTTTATTATTTTTATTATATATATTTTGCTTTGGCGTAATTTTAATAATTTAAGGTAGGTACTTTTTTAATTTTTCTATTCTATAAAAATATTTTATTTGTTTTTTGTATTTTTTCCACTTAATTCAAAAACAAAATAAAATATTTTTATACAATATAAAAATTTCAAAAGTACCTACCTTAAATTATTTAAAATTATGCCAAAGCAAAATATATAATTTAAAAAATATATAAAAATATATACTCATATGAATAACGCCAATACCATATGAAAAACGATAAAAAAAATTAAAGTTCGTATTTAAAAAAAAAGTTGGTGATGATCCCTAGAAGACGAAACGTCGGATGTCAAACTGGATACCATCATTGGATAGAGGGGAAAAAGTGGCAATGCAAAAGTGCAATTCAATTTGATATCCGTTTTTAAATAAGCCCAGGGAAAAAATAAAACGATTTTTCAAAATATCGTTTTTTTCCGGATATCTCCGGAAATACTCGGAACTTTAAAACTTTCTAAACGGCATATTGTTGGGCACCTAAATGCGCAATTTTGCCTTAATTTGACCGACACTGTATCTCTTACGGTTTTCGAGTTCCCCATACATAGACACGAATTCGAGCCACCCTGTACAGTAAACTTACCGCATTTTAAAAAGGAAAAATGAAAAATTATAAACCGAAGAAGTCAGTGAGGGACTGGTTGAGATAAGGTAACTCCTTAATAATGGCTTTTTGGGAAAAAATTTGGTATTAATCGATTCGTTTTTTTATTTTCTTTCCAAAAAAGTGAGGATCATTGAAATATTATAATGTTAAAAAAAACTGATATTAAATGTTCCTAATGTCGGTGGAATAAGCCATATTTTTATTACAGACGTGACGTTTTTAAAGCAATTTAAGCATCAAGTAGCCTTTTAACCCGCATTTTAAATCGTGGGAACCCATATTAACTGAAATTTATATTATACAGGGTGTTTTAAATCATAGACCGTTTATTACGTTTAATTATGTTGATTACTAACTAATCCAAACTAATCGAAGTTAACCGAAATTATGTCGTCGAAGCTTGCACTTCGTGCAACCTCTTAATGGCGTATGAGGCATGATTGATACTAACCCAAACTAACCGAAATTAATAAAAATGATATGGCTTGCACGAAGAAAGGCTTGCGCTTCGCTCAAGAATTTCTCTACGCAAGTGCGTAGTGGCTTAAACGAGACGAAGCTAACCGAAACTAACCCAATCTAACCGAAAATAACTCAAGCTAACCAAAATTATTTCGAATAGGGTTGAGTGAAGAAAGGCTGATCGAGTGGATTTTCCCTAAAGATGGTGAACGAATTTGTAATGTATTTTTAAACCTCCTATTGAGTGAAGGAGATCTGAAAGTAGTTACATATTTAGAAAATAATCACCATGGATTACTTTGGGAGTCTGGATTCATCGACTTGAATGATCTACAAAAAGTTTTGATGGATATATTAGAAATATATGATAACCCAAAAATAATGATTAAAGGCGACTGAAAGATAAATGTTATAGACATTTATTGATGCGAAACAAATATTTAACGTTCCTATGAAGAGTGAGCCTAAGTTGAGTAAATTTAAAAAACGCTAGAATGCTATTTTCACATAGGGCGGAATATTTGGCATTGCGCCTTAAACAATGCTAAACTATTATATAATTTTAGATTCTGTCTTTTAAATGATATGTGATTGATAATAATAAACAAACCTCAGAAAAAAAATTGTTTTTTATTTCAGTTTGCTTAGGTAAGGAACGAACGTGTTGCAGAAATCGGTTAACATGACGTATATGCACATTTCGTAAATTTTAAATTTTCACCGAAAGAATATAAATCGACGATAGGCGACAGTAAGTCTGATGACTTAATGGGTAGTTAATTACCCATTAGGAAACTGGGTTTTGAGCCCACCTGTACCATCATAGCCGTAGGTAGTCAGCGAAAAATTAAGTGAAATCGAATATTTGCTATTAATCGCATTTGCTTTCGGTGGTGTAATAAAAAATGGATACTGACAGATGACGTAATAAAAATGGAGACTGACAGGTGACAGATAAAATAACCTATAAAATAGAGTTGCTTACGTGAACGATAATGACAAGTATGACAGATGACGCACTAAAAAATGGCGGCTGACGTATGACAGGTGACGTAATAAAAAGTGACGGTTACTCAAGTCCGTAGTGGCTTGAACGAGACGTAACTAACCAACACTAACCGAAGCTAACCGAAACTAACTAAAATTATTTCGCGTAGGCTTGAGTGAAGAAAGGCTTAAACGAGACGAAACTAACCAAAGTTAACGCAAACTAACCAAGACTAATCCAAGCTAACCGAAATTATTTTGCCTAGGCTTGCGTGAAGAAAGGCTTGCAGATCCGGGAGCAAAACTTGGATCAACTGAAACGACATGGTGGCTGGAAAAGTAGCGCCGTTGCCGAGGGCTATGTCGAAAATTCCTAAACCAGAAAAAAGACGTGGCTGGCCAAATTTTTGTCGCCCCTTCCTCAGAAGTTTCGTCCAGTACGTTGTATAAAACACAATTACATCTTCCACGGCGGCTTTTCCACAGAACACGTTAATTAAAAATGTTACAGACTCCAATTTCTAACCCCTTTTTAACTTAAATAAATGTAGTGGCGTTAGCATAAACGTTAATATTAATAATGATACTAAAAATTAAGTTTTACTTATTAAAAATAACTGTAAGCTTATGACACGTTTTTTACAAATAAATTTGTCAGCTTGTTAGGTTTCCATTTCAGTGCTTTATTTGAAAGATTATTTCGCAATATAGGCACTGCACTAATTCATAAATACATAATTTTGCTTCATAATTCAATAATTTTACTTTTAATCCCTAGGGATTAAAATATCACTTTTAATCCCAAGGGATTAAAATTGCCACTATAGTCCCCGAAATCGGGGATTAAAACCGCTACTTTAGACCCCAAAGGGCATTAAATTCATTCATGACCTTCAAATTTATAATTTATCAGCCTTTTCTGTAACAAAATGAAATTATTTGTGATCCTTAACTGATTTAAGCCTGCATCGTTAGCATATTGTCCAAAAGGCACAACTTGAATAAGCTTAGGTTCAAAATAATATTAACAGGAAAACATTTTTTTTTGTTAAATTTGATGACTAATAAACCTCGGACAATGTCGGGTATTTTAAAATAATCATAATCTTTGAAAACGCGCATAATCCTCTAGGTGCAAATGCAATCGTATTGTCAAGTATTACAAGTATGTAATCTGTTCTATTCAGATCAGTTTTAAATTGTACTTTGATGTAGTATAAAACTAGCTTTATGTTTGTTCTCGTATTTTGCATGATTGGGAATGTCTTTTGGTAATTCGCAATGTAAAGAGAGAGTTTAACAGCCTAAAAAATTTGCCGGTCCAAAGCCTACCGAAGAGTCAACGATTTATTTCCTTTTCCATTAATCAGATTTCGATGGATGAGTATCAACTTTTGTTCCATATGATGAACCATGCTTTGTTTCAGACATTGCAATTGTGCGTTGAAGCAGCATATAAACTGAAAATGAAGAAAAGTTACATTGAAAACATTATAAGCATTCGGAGAATATATTCTAGTTAAGTTAAATATATAATAAGGTACTCTTCGAACAAATCATTTTATTATTCATGTATTTATTTTATTTAATTAATTCGAATCCAGGTATGCATTTACTATGAACTACTTTTATCGGCTAGGGGCTACCTAATTCTTTCTTAAGAGGAGTATCAACAGGTCGGTGTTACAGCTGTATTTTGTATTATGAGCATCCTGATGCATAGGCGTACGCTAATGGCTGTCCAATAGAGATAAAAGGTAAAATGTTTACAAAATTACTAGTTTTTGGATGCCGATATACATTTCATTATTGAAAACATCTTATTTATTATTTAGCCCCCTCTGATTTATTTGCTCTCTCCTAGATAACCATTAGCCTATTAAGATATTTAGGCAATTTTGATTAGCGTTATAACTGCTAAGCAGTTAGTCTTACAACTTTTAGAAAAGAAATACCTTTTTTTGGTTAAAAACATCAAAGATGTAGCATATTTCTGAACTATTAAAATACGTCTAAGAAAATAATCACGACCTGAGATATGGCAGCGAGTTTCAGTAAAAACATTTTTTTGGGGGCCTGGAATACTCTATGGGGCTCCCCGCTACCTTTTGTGGTTACGCCAGGAGAGGATAGTTTCCACACGATCACAAGCGAAGCATCTAACCACTCATCAGCACGACTATCGTTCAGTCACTTATTAGACATTCTAAAATAGTAAACTGAATGTATCTTGAGAACGAGCCGCTAATGTTGCTAATGGAATGCGTATTCGGGGGAGGTCGGTATGCATCGAGAGCTTCGCTGTACGGAATTCATTCTGGAATCAGACGGTACGGCCACGATGACTAGCTAAGTTACGGTACAAGCTCATCCGATCACCAGGATTACGCTTGTTGGGGAAACACCTTAACATGTGTATTAACATCGTTTTTCACCGTATAGTTTGGTAATAACACCCTGTATGTCCGTAGTATGAATGAGCCATAAATAAATTCCGAACAGATTTATTTCACCACAGGTAAACAGCAAGTTGTCCATTTAAAGCATTTCAGTTGCTCCTTAGTACGAACCTCCTCATTCTATATGTCAATGAATTGCCTGTCCTTGTTTCTGAAATAAGGTGTGTTCAGTACTGTGATGATAATGCTTTTCTTGATAATGACACAAACTACAAAAAGCTTGAAGCATCAACAGAGCAAACACTACAAAAACTACACGGCTGGTTTGCTGACAATAATCTTTTGCTGAACACAGACAAGACTGAGTTATTGAATTTTACACTTAAAGAGGGGGAGGTCAACAAAACAATTCGTTTTCTTGGTGTGCATTTAGAGAGTAGATTAAGCTGGAAAAATCACATATTAAATTTATCAAATAGATTATCATCAACTCTTTTTCTTTTGAAAAGGTTTGCAGACTTAGCGAATTTTGACATATCCAGAACTGCCTATATGGGGCCATTTCAGTCCAGGATATCATATGGTTTGTTATATTGGGGAAACTCAGCTGACCGGAAAAAGCTCTTTACAATTCAAAAAAAGGCTCTTCGAATTATAACTAAAAAGAAACCAAGTCATTCTTGTAGAACCCTTTTTAAGCAACTAAATATACCCACTTTAGCGGGTATTTATATATATCAGTGCCTAATTTATACAAAAACTCATATATCTGAACTTATTTCAGTAAATACCAGACACATGCAGATGATACGCAGCTGCGTATAAGCTTTCGTAAAGATAAAATCAATGAAACTGCTCTTATTATTAATGAATGCCTACAGTCTGTTTAAACATATTCATGCAACAATGGCTTAAAAATTAATCCGTCCAAGTCAGCTGTAATGTTTTTTGGTCCTGATAAAGATATAGCTAAACAAAATATGCATCTCTATATAAATAATACTTTAATCCCTAACGTTCTTGAATATAAAAATCTTGGAGTAATTTTTGATCAAAATTTACGATTTAAGGCACAGGTTAGTAAATTGGTTCAAAAGACAATTATCTCACTAAAGAATCTTTACAAAAACAAGGACATTTTAACTAATAACCTAAAAAAGCAGCTTTCTGAGTCTTTGGTTCTTTCTCATTGTTCCTACGCCAATATTGTGTATGGTCCATGCTTAGATATGCAATCAAAAGGTAGACTTCAAAAATTACAGAACTCTTGCAGCCGTTTTATTTTTTCTCTTCGTATGAGAGACCATGTAAGTCACAGGTTACAGTCTTTAAATTGGTTGAACATGCAAGATAGACTTAAGCTTCATCTTGCAAGCTTCTTGCGTAAGTTATTTGAAGCGAAAAGGCCTACATATTTATATGAAAAGCTGACATTTCGCTCTAGTACTCACAACCGTCTGACTCGCCACAATAATTTATTAAATATACCTCGCCATAAAATTAGGCTTTTTCAGCGTTCTTTTTCCTATGTTATTCCAAAATTATTCAATAGCGAGATAAACAAAATGCGAACATATCCTATCAATTGTTTAAGAAAAGATTTAAAAGGTATTTACTTTCAAAATATTAATATGCATGTATCGTAGTAAATATCTATATCACATTTAAACGCAAAATGTCAATCTCAGTAGATAGTTGGTTTTTTAGTTTTAAGTATAAGTTATTGATTTAATAATAAATATATATCCATGTATGACTATATTCTGTTAATGAATAGGTATTATCACTTATTGTTTTTGTTACTATACTATTTTATATTTTTTATTACGCATGCATCATAATCAACGATTATCGCACGCTGCAGCGTGCTTAAAATGATGTTTATGATGCGCCTACTTTTTTAAAGTTTGCTATAGAAACATTTGATCATGTCAAATGTGACAGATTAATATATTCGTCAATATGTCCCTTAAGTTTAATATTTAAAACATTTTTGAGATTATGATGCATTCGTAATAAAAAATAGCGTATGATATACGTGTAAAAGAAGCCTTTAAAGCCCTTGCGACTTACAAAACACTCCGCTGCGCGTCGTATTTTCAAATATGTCGCGCGTGCTTTAAAGGCCCTCTTATACACTTATATCATAATATACTATTTTATTACGCATGCATCATAATCAACGATTATCGCACGCTGCAGCGTGCTTAAAATAATGTTTATGATGCACCTACTTTTTTAAAGGTTGCTATAGAAACATTTGATCATGTCAATTGTGACAGATTAATATATTCGTCAATATATCCCTTAAGTTTAATATTTAAAACATTTTTCAGATTATGATGCATTCGTAATAAAAAATAGCGTATGATATACGTGTATAAGAGGCCTTTAAAGCCCTTGCTTAATTTTTTGCATGCTCGGTTAAGAAAACAGCTATGCTGCACTTCGCCCAGTAAAAAATAAAGACGTATCTATTCTATTCTAATTCCAGACATGACTATGACACCAGATTTGGTGATCAACTGTTAATACCTCAACATATGTTAAATTTAAATCATAAAAGCTTTTTAAATAACTCAATTATTTTCTACAATTGTCTACCAACAGAAGTAAAAATTTTACCTATTTTAATCTTTAAAAGAAGAATTAAACAAATGATTTTGGAGATCTGTCCATACACGATGCATGAATTTTTAAATGCATAAATGAATGTTTTTAATTTTACATTGTATTTTATTGTGTATCTATGTATTGTTTTAACTGTAAATGTTATTGTAATTTTTATTTTACTAGAGAGAGAGAGATGTTTTGACCATTAACCCAGAATCATGTAAACTAAACTGCTCCTTAAAAGTTAGGGATATTAAAATTCATAACTCTTTTTTAAGTTGTAATACTTTATTAAATATTTAACGCATTTTGCAGTGCGAGACATCGCCAGAAAGAGCAGACTTTCTTCTTTTACATGGTGTTTGAAAAACGTTCTTGGAGAGGCACTTGCCAATTATACAGAGCGGGAAAGAAAGTGATGCAAAAACTTTAAAGAATATAGAGTTGTACCATTTATGATAAGAAGTGTGGAGACAAGTTTTTTCAAGTTTTGGATTACTTATAATATTCCCTTTCAATTCAGGATGGGAACCCATATTCGATTTTTATTCGTAACAAAATGGTAATCAATTATTGGAAATTTTTTTTTTGACGGCGCTCGTGAGGCTACTCCTACGATACATTTGACATTCTACCTAAGACAGGTGGAATCATTGTTTACGAATGTCAACATTGTGTCAACGTCTTGGCTCTTTGAAATCTCAAAATTTAAATTCGTGCTATAATGGCAAGACGTAAGTTAAGTGTTGAACAAGCCAGTCGGGCAGTCGGCATGTTTCAAAGTGGTCGTTCTCAAGAACATGTCGCAGAAAATAAATGTTCAACGTTTCACAAAGTGTCATTAGTAGACTTAACAGTCGTTTTAATGAAACTGGAACAGTAGTTGAACGCCGAAGAAGAGGTCGCCCAAAAAAAACAAATCCAAGAGAAGATCGGCTAATTACATTAAGCGCCAGGAGACAGCCATTATCCACCTGCAGACATTTTTCACGAGATTTTTTCAACGCGACAGGAAACGCCTTATCGATCGACACTATAAGAAGAAGGTTAGTTGATATAAACTTAAAATCAAGACGTCTTCTGCGCCGAGTTCCTCTTACTCCGCTACATATGCAGCAACGATTGGAATGGGCTAGGGAGCATATCTATTGGAGGGACGAATAGAGGACGTTCCTTTTTACTGATGAATCTAGGTATGCGAAATTTTCAGACAGACGAAGAGCACGTGTTTGGACGTTGCCAGGGATACCACGTTATAGGCGTACAGTACAAAAAGTGTATCCCTATGGTGGAGGATCAATAATGGTTTGGGGAGGCATATGTTTTGACGGCCGTACCGATCTTTACATATTATATAAAGGAAATATGAATGGCGAGCAGTACAGAGAGCAAATCATAAACAACATCGTGCCAAATATTTACGCTGCTATAGGGGATGGGTTTTTATTTCTAGACGACAGACCTCATAGAGCTGCTATTGTCTTAAATGACCTGGAAGAAAATGGCATACCCCACCTTGCATTGCCACCTCTATCGCCAGACCTGAACTGCATTGAATATGCGTGGGATATGCTCCAAAAGAAGTTAGACGAACACGTGTCTGCAGTACAAACTTTTGACGATTTAAGAAGAGTTCTACCAGAATTGTGGAATGCTATTCCACAAAATATGATCAATAATTTAATTGACAGCATGCCAAGGAGATGTCAGGCCGTAATCGATACTCGCGGGGGCTTTACCACCTATTAATTTAATATTTTTTTGCTCATTAAACCATATTTGTTTTTAGGTTTAACTTTTCTATACCACTGTATACAGTAAACTTAGTTTTATTTATTTAAATTTATGTTTTTGTATGTTTCTGGCTTATGCAGTCCAGTGGCGTCATATTCCAGGCTCCTGCAATCCTGCAGATCTTGCATCTCGTGGTTGTTCCCCAAAACAACTTCTGAAGTCAAAATGGTGGAAGGGTCCTGCTTGGCTGCGTTAGAATATCAAAGATTGGCCCTCTGAGAATTTCCTGGTCAATGAAGAGGAAGTTATCGAAGAAAAAATAAAACTAGCTGTCAGAACACTTATTAACGTTGAAAGAGAGGATTTGTGGCATTTTAATCATTTTAGTAAATTTTCGAATTCGGTCAGGATGATAGCCTGGATTCACCGATTTAGTTTTAACTGTAGAAATTAGGGGTTCGCGAGACCGAGACCTGGCAAGTCTCGGTCTTGGTCTCGAAGAAAACTTTTTGTCTTGGTCTCGGTCTCGGGTCTCGAAGCTCGAGACTACCTTGGTCTCGGTTTCGGTCTTGTGTCGGTTGGAGCAAATAAAAAGTTATTAAATAATTTACTGTTTTATTTCGTTAATAACACAAACGTTACTTCGGAATGTTAAGTTAAATGAAACAAAGTGTCTTTTATGTATCAGTTCTTGGTGTAGATGTGATATTAGGGATAAACTTCTTAACTAATTTGACATTGTTTGTTTGCAACAGTTGTTTGGATAATAATAGTTAACTTAATACTACTAATATTTTAATATATTTCATGTTAGTTTCTAAATAATTGTTTTTGATATAAAAATGCTTACCTCTAATGTAGGTAGGTATACAAGTGATAGGGATTTTTAAGTATGTACAGGGTAGCCAACTAAGAATGCGAGGTACTGTATCTGGGAAACTATCCATCGTAGAGACTTGCGGCAAAAAATGTAATTACTAAAACGGTCAAGAGAAAAACCTGGAAAATATAAGTTTCTAAAATGACCACTAGGGGGCGTAACTGCAATCTTGAATTTAAAAAAGTGATGTTTCTGTGAATTCCGCTATATTAACCTAATAAAAAAACTCCACATATTTGAAGTTGAGGATAATGTAAAACTTTTTTGTTTAATGCTTTTTGCTGTATCTCTAAAAATAAAGTGGTGGGGGGTATTCAAAGTTTTTTTTAAATGACACCCTGTATCTGCGAAACGGCTAAGCCGATTTTAACAGACTTGGGTTAGTTCAAAGGAGCTATTCTTGGGCTTCAAATGTTATATTATTTAAAGTTTAAATGCATTGATATGATTTTTTTCCCATGAAAAAGTAGCTAAATAATGGCTAAACAAGCTCGCGAAAACCGCATCTCGATATCTTGTTCCTAACCCTAAATATTTATTACTTACGAAAATCCCTTAATTTTTTTTACTGTATGTATCTCGAATTTTCTCTTTTATAAAAGTTGTGGCTCTGAAAAGGACCGATTTGAAAAAGGAAGGTTCTTGTGCCCCCGCAAATGCTCGAAATGCTGACCATCACGCTCTATGCACTGATGAAGCCTCTCATGGGTAGACAATTAATAGAAGCAGGTCATGTAAAGAAAACAAATGAAAATATAAATAATTCTTCCTCAAATTGTCAATAGTTTCGCTTTATTTTGAGCAATTTTTGTGTTTACAAAATGCGTCCTAATGATACGAAATAAGAGGCACTTTTTTACGTATTCAAAATTTGAAAAGAAAATAAAAAAATGCGTCCTAATGATACGAAATAAGAGGCACTTTTTTACGTATTCAAAATTTGAAAAGAAAATAAAAAAATAGCCCACAAAAAAGTTGACGTTAATTTTTTAGATTCGCTCCCAAAATGTTATGCACCTGACCTGACTAAAATTTTCTATTTCTTATTCTATTTCCGAATTCTAAATATTAAACTTAGCTTACTTAGGGGAATTTCAAAAATTTAAAACTCCATTTTACACAATTTTGGAAATAATTAGAAAAAAAAACATCTTTAGGGTTCCACTTTTAAGACGCCCTAGCTCCCGTAGGGGGCGTTTCCCGATATATGTTTATAGAAAAAATTTAAGGTATTTTTGGCCAATAACTACAGGGCTAATGCTTCGTCCACTAATTTTTGGTCACTCTGTATAGGTATACGGTATATACTGTATACGCGATGTTTTATTACCTTGTAGATATTACGAAAAATGTGAAATCTCATAGCTGTTTATTGCTTGGAAATGGCTCAAAATAAGTTATCTACATAATTACATATTATGTACATAACAATATAACATTTCTTATAGAATCTTAAAAAGAAAAAGCCCAATTTAAAATAAACACGCGTTATACCCGGATTTGCACGATTTTTAAATTTTTTGGTTGATTGGACCCCGTTGGCATAAATTGCCAATAACATACATAGAAATTTGATTTTTCCAGAAAAATAAGCTTTGAAAATTCAACAAATAAAAATATTTTTCGAGACCGAGAGTCTCGTTACCTTGGTCCCGGTCTTGGTCCCGGTCTTGGTCTCGGTCTCGATCGGCAAGTCTCGGTCTCGGCCTCGATTCTAATTCCCAGGTCTCGGTCTCGATTAGGCAAGACCGAGACCGAGACCATAGTCTCGCGAACCCCTAGTAGAAATGCTAAGAAGAATAGCGGATATTTAACGGTAGAAGAGCTGGATAGAGCTTAAAAGTTTATTTTAAAACATATACAAATAGAAGCTTTTGATTCTACTGATGACAGAATAAAATGCTTGGATCCGTTTTATGATGAAGATGGACCTTTGAGATTGAAATCTAGAATTTGTAGCCGACAAGACACTAAAAACTTCTGTTTGCCAATTATTTCACCACCAAAAAATAACATAGTTGATAGTTTGATAATATATCTACACAGAAAGTCATGTCACATGGGCGTTCAGGCTCTACTTTCGCTGCTTCGGGAAAATATTGGATACTAGGAGGCAGACGTTCAATAAGAGCAGTTTTGAATAAGTGTGTAGTGTGCAGAAGACACAATGCCAAACCAGTTTCTGTGGTGCCTCCTCCATTACCGTCATATAAAGTTTGTAATTCAATACCATTTCAAATCACTGCGGTTGTTTTGTCGGTCCGCAATTTCTCAAAGGTGGAGAAAAGGATTGGGTGTGCTTGTTCATCTGCGCAGTATACAGGGCTGTGCATCTAGAGCTGACCATGTCTCTATCGACCTCTAGTTTTTCGTCGCAAGACGCGGCTCGTACGAGTTAAAACTGAACATGGCGAATTATTGCGACCTGTGCGAAGGTTGTACCCACTCGAATGTGATGGTGATCTGAATAGTTCTGAGAGCGAAGGTGACAAGTCAAAGAGTACTGTGACAGGCGATGTTGCGGATCCTGGCGACAATCTTGTTTATGACTGTCCTGAAGAACATACTGTTAATGCGAAGAAGATAGAATCCGATCTCGAAAATTGCGCAACAGGTGTTACTCGTTCTGGGCGCGTTGTAAAATTGCTCGATAGATATTTACAATCTTAAGTTTGTTTGATGAATTGTATTTGTTTGCTTTTTTCTGTGTAGATGAGAAATAGTTTTCCCTATTAAACTATTTCTCAGATGGGAGGATGTTAGAGATTCTCTATAATTTTCATTTCTTGTTTAATTATTAAATAAATTGCAAAGAAGCAAACCAGCTGTTTACCGAAAAAATATTGCATTCTGTCAGTTGACAAGTCAGTCACAGTGTTGTTATTGAGAGAGTCGACAGCCGGAGGGTTTTTATGCTGTTAAGCCGATTTTAAATCTACTTTTTGTCTTATTTTACAAACCCATTCTTCGCCGGAGTGACTGACGGGTAGTTGCTCATCGGTGGGAATACGACACGTACCATTTCTAGTCACCAGTGACTTATACAGCTTACGCTGATAGATATCGCCACAATTTAATTACCAACCGCAATTTGTCAAAATACTCATCTGATATTAGTGATTAGTTGTACTTACAAACAAGTATAAGTCCTGAGCCAATACCGAAATATATAAATTGTCCACTGAAAAGCAACTTTACAAGATAATACAGCGAGGGTACCAGAATGCTAACTAGCCAGAAAATTTCGTTAATTGCAGGCCATGGTCTTCTTTCTGATTGCCACGGTTCTACTGGTGTTACTCCTGAATTAGTGAAAAAGCTGCCAGTCTCAATAAAGCTGTCCTTCATTTTATCCTACAATAAATAAAAACAAACACCAGTAAAAACGAATAATTATTAATTATACAGTGACACTGAACATTCAGCATTTGCGTGAGCTCTTATGAGTAAGAAGGGGGCGATTTTTCAAAAGGCTATGCCTTTCAAAATTAATATCATATTTTGTTAAGCAAAATATAAGTCAATCCGGAAAAATTTATATTTTGCACAAAAATAAGTTTAGCCATGGAATGAGAAACAGATAAATTGCAACTGCAATTTCTGTAGATTTTTAAGTAGTCAATAATTGAACAATAACTGATGAAATTGTTAGTTGTTAGGGATTAGCTATCTATTTTTATATAACTAGTTGCAAAAAGTGCGTCTTTTTTCACTAGATGTCAAGATCCAATACATCGTGTGCAAAAAAACAGCCATTTTGCATCATGTTTTATACAAATTTTTCTGTAATTCAATAATAAATTGTTATGAACAAAACAGTATTTTTCTACAGCCGCGCACAAAATAACTAATTACTAAATTCAAATGAAATCGCAAAATCGACGAATAACGCGGATCCTTATTTTACGCACTAGAGCGTACATGAAAAAAAAATTCTCGGTTTTTTCCATCGAGTGTACTATGAATAGTCATGGCAACCGAAGATAAATAAATGACAGTCGTGCGTTTGTTACAGTTGTTGCTGACACTCCTGCTCTAAATATGTCCGAATATAATATGTTAAAAATGACAGTCATTTGAAAATTTCAGAATAAGTATAGAGAAAAATGTGCATTTAATTTTAAAAAATGCGGCTATAGAAAAATGTCTGTGTTTTTCTAGCGCAAAGTAAGATTGCCGTTTTCGAAAGATTACCGTGCTCCGTTACGCGTCGCGCGGTAACATTCTTTCTCAACGGGCAATCCATTACTTTACGCTCGAAAAACACAAATAACCATTTCGAATCCTTTTTATTTAGAAAAGTATCAACTGATGGTTTCTATAGTGATAATAATGCAATCATGATAGGTACAATCAGTTACCATGGAAAATCGCCAATGTCATGAAATATTTGTCAAAATATCAGCATTTTTTTCTCAATTTGTTAAAAAATTAGCGAATCTGAAGAACCCTACCTTCCGACGGCAGACCATCGTCTTTTTTTCTGAAAAAGTTGCAAAAGCTGTAGTAGCAAATTTGCTGCCAAGTAAATCAAAAAACAGCGTAAGAAGCAGCACATTCTAATTCCCAAACAGTATCAGAAAAGGTTCTACTTGCTTATTTTTCATACAAAGCACGATTATTCAAACCCTCGACAATGTGGAGTCAATTCGATGTTAAATTCTTTGTAAATAAAAATGTGGATATAAGTAAGTCCACAAATTTGATTGCTTTGTTGAAAAGGAATGCAGAAGGATATCGGCCAAAAAAAAAAATACAAAGATTTTAGTAAACTTTTTATAGAAGCTGATAATCACACTTAGTTAGGCTGGAAAGTAATTTTTATAGTTGGGATAGCAGGAGGTTACCGAAAAATCTAACTCCTCAATATGCGTACTGAAGACGTTAGCGACTGCGGTTCTTTTATTAAAATAAACATACAAAGACAAAGATTGCAAGACATTTAACAATTACCGAAAGTGATATTCAAATCATGTACAAAATAAGTGAATTCTTGGGTGATTCTAAGAAGAAAAGTTAAAGGTCTTCAATTTTTGAGCTACACTACTGTTAAAATTTAAAAAAATATATAACTTTTTTATCATAATTATTATATCACTCTTAGATATTTTTATGTAACTAAACACACCTTTAAATCGTTAAGAAGCATTTTTTGACTTAAAGGATTTTTTTTAATTTTTACCAGTGACGTCCATACGGGGTTTGAAGTGAATATTTTTAAAGAAAAAAAAAGGTACGCCACTGATTTTTCTAAAAACCAAACTTGTTTTTAAAATCCTCATTTATTTTGGAGCAAATTTGGTCCACAGACGTACTTTCGCACGATGCACCGTTTTCGTGTAACGAAATAAAAAAAAAACAATTTTTTTTTCTTCGGTTCGTTTAGACTACTCTCGATATTTTGTTGAAACTTGGTAGGCACCCACCATGAGTGGAAACACTTTTTTGGGACAATTTATTTTCTACTACTTTCACCAGTGACGTTCACGTAGGCATGATATTGAATGTTTGAATAGAAAAAAACGGTAAGCATATTAAATGCCCTCTTAAAGCAATGAAATAAAAATTAGTAGGTTGGGTAAAGCTTATTATGACGTTTCTTTTCATAAAGACAATAGGGTTGTCATTGATTTTTCATTATTAAATAATTATTATTAGAGTAAGACCTAAAATCTGGTAAAAAAATGGTAAATTTTACAAACATGAATTAACTGACCGGCATTTTACTTATGGTCTTGCAGAAGGAAATGCATCCGAAGCCAGGTGGATAGATCAAGAGCGGTATTCAAATCGCGTACTACCCGATTCTAGGATTCATAGACGTCTTCACGAGACCAGAACTTTAAAAGTAGACCACAGTGCGAAAGGAGTCCATCAAACAGTAAGAACACCGGAACTTGAAGAAGGAATTTTACACGAAATTGAGGAGAACCCCGAAACTAGCACGAGGAAAATCGCGGCAACAATTAATGTTTCAAATTTTCTTGTTTGGAAAATTCTCATCGAAAATTTATTATACCCATATCACATTCAAAGAGTCCAGGCATTACTCCCTAGAGATTTCCCGTTGCGCATTAATTTCTGTGAGTGGTTTCTTCAAAACCTAGCTGCTGGAAAATCCGTTATTTGACAGGCACATTCTTTTTACCGATGAAGCTAATTTTTCTCAGTAACTCAATAAGAAATTTCCATAATAACCATATATGGGCGGATGAAAACCCTTATGCAATTGTGGAATCAAATCATAAAGAACAGTTCTCATTAAATGTTTGGGCTGGCATTATAGATCATTATTTGATAGGCCTATTTTTTCTCCCAAGAAGACTTGATGGACAATCATATTTACACTTCCTTGAAGAAGATCTGCCGAAAATGCTTGAAGAACTTGCAATCTTATTAAGAAACCAGATGTGGCTAATGCACGATGGTGCGCCTCTACAGTTTAGCTTACGAGTGCGTAAATTTTTAAATCACAACTATCGCAATCGGTGTAGGTAGCGGAGGAACGCAGTCATGGCCGCCTAGATCTCCCGACCTTAATAGTTTAGTCTAATTTTTCTGGGGGCATCTGAAAAGCTTAGTGTACGCAGTGCCGATTCAAACCGAAGAAGAGTTACGAAATCGTATAATAGTATGCTGCCAAACCATAAGAAACACCCCAGGAATCTTAGAAAATGTGCGTCAGTTTATGCGAAGAAGAGTAGATGCTTGCATACTTGTGGGTGAAGGACACTTCCAACAACTACTGTAAATAATGTGGGTTCTTTATTTTGTTTTTCTTCTCTTGTCATTTCGCTTTAGATTTAAGATTTTGAATTTATCGTTTTGAGCAAAATTATTTAAGAAAAGCCACACTTGGCATCGACCCCCTCCGATTTGGCTAATTTTTTGGGTGCATGTCACCCACCTAGAGGGTAGTCAAAAGCTAAAATATTATGTCCCGCAAAAATTTATTGGCTGACCTGTAGCCATTTTTCCTTTTTTTTTCACACGACTTGAATTTGGGTATTTTCGATTACGCAGAGGTTTTTTGTACTAAGTAGCTGAAAAACAGTTACCTAGTGTAAAATTGACCAAGGAACAAGAATATGGCAACAGATTTGATCTACGACAAATATTGGGCAAAAACTCTCAAAATTTACCAGAAGTCCCAAATCTTGGGGAAATGTTCAAAAAATCTTATCTTTGACTATACGAGGTAGTCGTCTTCTAGAGAAAGAATCAGCGAATCCAATGAGCTCACACCCAGAGTTTTAGGACGAACCGTTAGAAATTGCGCGGCTTCAAAGTTGGAGGTTTTTGTTTTCTTTCAAAAATCTCAATTTTTGATCTCGTGGGATAATGTCCGACCAACAGGCAATATACCTGGAGTGCTCGGTGCGAGCAGCAAGAGGCGACAGGAAGTGACAAACGTCAGCTGTGCTGCAGCGCAGCGCCCTTAACCGGAGCGCCAGGAGGGTTCAGGGTAGGCAAATCTTCCAAGCATGCGCGTTGGGTAACTTTCCCACCCGAGGGCTTATTTGTATCAAGCGTACTAGATCCCGAGTTTTTATAGCGCGACTATAATATAAATGTGCAGGCTTTTCATATTTTGGGCTAGTTTGGGTTGGTTGCACCCACGTAGCGAGCGAAGCGAGCGGAAGGCCATGCATGAATTGTTCAAATATTTGAAGAATCGTAACTGGTGGTATCCTAGCTAACAATTATATAACATTTATATTACAGTCACGTTATAAAAAGCGGTGTACTCAATGCTCGATACAAAAATGCTACCCGGGGGCTTCGGCTGCTGGCGTCCGGCGCTGTGTTGTGCGTACGGGCCAGGCTCTTCCCTCCAACTTCACCTGCCCTACCGTCTCTCCCGTCCAGTCTCCTCTCCCTGGTCGATCAGTATGATGAGCCTTCTTTAAATGATGCCCTCACGAAGGCCTTCAAAGCATCCGAAACTTTGAGTGCTTTCAGTGTAATGTATGTTGTTGTTCGGCTGGCAAAAAACAGATCCATTACAATGGTTACCGATGTCTACAGCGACGAATCAGAAGTGGATGTGACACTCCTGATGCCAAATCTGCCAGCCAAGGAGCTAAATTAGTCATAAGACATGAAAACTGCAACAATTACACTTCCACATGTGCGTCGTGAAGTAGCACTTGAAGAGAAGCTTAACAAAATGTAGTTGACTTCTTCTGATCTGGATAAAATGTAAACTCTGAGAATTTTGAGAAGGCCCCATTAAAGGCTCTTATTATTTTGTTTCATTTAAAAACAAATTTAATTACTTTGGCAAGAACCTCATGTATCTCATTCCTTACAAAATATCAATACACTATTTAGACGGTCACACTATACCCCAGAAACACCCCTGACCATAGAAGGCGTACAAAGGCTCGAAACTAGGACATTAGTAACGCACCTCACGACGCGACGCCTAGTAGGCAATCAAAACATCTGATTCCACCTGGTCAACTACGTGAGAGGAGACTGAACGGGAGAGACAGTAGGGCGGGTGAGATTGGAAGGAGGAGAGGGAAAGGACCTGGTCCGTGCAAAGCACAGCGCCGGGAGCCAGCAGCCGAAGTCCCCTGGTAGGCAAGTTATCCAACGCGCATGCTTGGCAGGTTTGCTTACCCTGAACTTTCCTGGCGCTCCGGCTAAGGGCGCTGCGCTGCCGCACAGCGCACGTTTGTCACTTTCTGTCGCCTCCCGCTGCCCGCACCAAGCGCCCCAGGAAGGCCAAGTAAATCGCAAAAGTAGGTCGGACATTGTCCCACGAGATAAAAAATTGAGTTTTTTAAAGAAAACAAAAACCTCCAACTTTGAAGCCGCGCAATTTCTAAACGGTTCGTCCTAAAAATCTGTGCGTGTGCTCATTGGATTCGCTGGTTCTTTCTCTATAATATAACCGCCTTTTTTTTGAACATTTTTCCAAGATTTATATCTAAGAGTTATATAATAATTATGATAAAAAAGTTAATTTTTATTTTAAATTTTAACATCCTGTAGCTCAAAAATGAAGAGCTTTAGGACATATGTTAATATTAACTTTTCTTCTTAAAATCACTCAAGGATTCACAACCTTAAGTATCGGCACTCAATTAAAAAATACCCTGTATTTCATAAATCGACGTCTTTAAGATCTATACCAGATCTTTATGAATTTCATTAAGAATGACATATCATAACCATATTGTCATAACACAGTCAATCACAAGGGGCGTTATACAGGATGTGAAATGAAACCCTTACAAAAATGTGTAAATTTACTTCTATCGAGAATGTAGGAAAAATAAAATTGGTTTAAAATTTTTATATCAAAGTGATCAATGGACAAATTTGAAAAAAAATACAAATATTATTGATTTTTAATGTGTTGAAAATTTTTACTAAATCAAGATTTTTCCTAAATTTTGAAACTTTTTTAAATACGCACCTGTAATTCACTCAGAATAAGATAAGTAAGTACTTCTTTTAATTCATTCTTATCATACATACCACACCGACTTAAGTACCTAAAATGAAATTGCATTACACAGGTCGTTATCAAGAAAATCAAGTTGCATTTATATCACTATAAAAATAAATTTTCAAGTGATGTATTTACAATGTTTGATTGAATGGAAACGATTACGAATTTACGCATTTTGGAATTACTGGTAAAAACAAGTCTAAGCCTTCTTAAATGTTTATTTAGGTTCATTATGGTAATACTTATGGAGTGTCCCAATACCATTGTGATTTCCGTTAGATAAAATAGAAAATCTGAGTTTTCACGTGAAGAATTCCAACAACGCTGTGATTTCTCGATGTACAGGTATCCCATTTATGTTTTATCTACAGGGTATCTCTTTATTAGTAAAGGTAGAGGGACATTGCTTTTGGGAAATGCGAGAAGCGATAAATAGAATTTATATAGCTTTCTTTGTTTCTGAAAAGCAGGATGAATTTGGAAGTATATAATTTTCAAGCATCTCTGTCATCTGTTAGATAGAAATTTATTCTGTTAAAGTTGTTTACGCTTATTTTAATGGATTGGTTATTTTTCTTGATCTTGAAAAGTAAATCGAACTTAAATGAAGCATCTTGCATATTTCGTGTTAGTTCAATTTGTCTTTTGAAATATTGTTCATTAAACTTTTCAGAAATATTGTTGAGTTTTTTCCAAAATAGTCATTGCCATTAAAATATGTGTAAACATCAGTATAAATATTTATCCCTTCAATACCTTTCAAGATAACTGAGACACAAGGGATGTTTGAACATTAAATATTTTCCATTTCATCCTGCTTATTAAAGATAAAGAGAGCTATACAAATTCTGTAGTGCTTTTCAGGTTTACCAAAAATTAGCAGTGTCCTGAAAACCGCATCACTTTTATCCATACTAATAAAGAAGTTACCCCATAGATAGATCATAAATAGGACATCCTGTACATCGAAAAAAACAGTGTTGTGGAAAAATTGTTTTCTCAAGTTTCAGTATAAAGAGTCACATTCTCTACTATGCACTCCCTAAGTATTTAAAAAGAAATTTTTAAAACCGTTTTGGACAACGTCTCTACCAGTAATTTCAAAATGCAAAATTTCGTATTCGCTTTCATTGCACCAAGCATTGTAAATAGATCAATAGAAAAAATATTTTTACCGTGATAGAAACGCAACTTTATTTTCTTGGTGACACTCTGTATAATACAATTACATTTTAGAAATATTTGGAGGAACGACCAAAATATCTATGTGCTGAAACTTGGCCTGATGGTGTAACAGTCAACCATTTTCTAAATCTACAGAGCCGAGGGAGGGTGTCAGAGAAATCGCAACAGCCAAACCAGGGATAAAATTAAGGGTTCTACAATGTAAGATCCTTAAGGAGCAAATTGGATGAATTGGAGTATTTTATTGCTGACAAGGACATTGATGTTCTCTGTTAAACAGAACACTGGTCAGTCGAACATGAAATTAATATAATTAATCTGCAGGGCTTTAAGCTGGTAGCCCATTCAGTCAAATTACAGTCTAGTCGTGGAGGTACATATATTGTAATTAAAATAGAGCTTGATTTCTGTGTTTTAAATTGTATAGATAATTTTAATATTGAAAAGTGTATTGAATGTTGTGGCGTATTTTTAAAGAGTCCTAATATTAACATTTTAACTTTGTATCGTAGCCCATCTGGACCTTTTAACACCATTTTTTGAGTCTCTGGCTGGAATTTTGGATAGTGTGGGCGTGGGCACAAAAAGGCCTATGACCTTAACAGGTGATTTTAATGTTGACTTCAGTAAGAATAATACCTACAACCTACAACACAAGGATTCAGGATGTTCTGAGAGGTTATAGTTTGATTCAAGCTGTGTTCCAGGCAACCCACGGTGAAACCTGTCTTGATAATATTTGTCTTGGTTCTCAGTTAGGGCTGGAGGCAACTGAGGTTTGTGAAATGGGCTTTTTTGACCATAGGAGTCAGATTGTTGCCTTTTTGCATATGATGTGAGTGAGGTAGAAGAACGCAAAATGATTTGTAGACCAATAACACAACACAGTCTGAATTTATTCTACAGTGTCAGAAACTGATTGGAGTTTTGTAAATGCATGTAATGTGGGTGTGAGTGAGAAGTTTGATATATTTATGAATGAATTAGAAAAAGCATATCTGAAGTCATTTCCTGAAAAAACATATAATGCAAGATCTAGCCAAAACAACAAAATATCTTGGTTCAACAATTACTTAAAAGCAATGCGTGAACAACTACACTCTCTTGAACAGCTTAATAAACAGTACCAGCTACGGAATAATTCTGATATCTATAAGAATTTTAGAAAACTCAATAAAAAATGGAAAAATTTCAGCAAATGACAACATCATCCGAAACTCAAATAATCCAGCAAAAGCAGTGTGGAATATTATTAATAACCACCGAGATATAAACAAAAACCACTCGCAGACTCACAACATAAGTCCAGATACATTCAATGATTTCTCTCAAATTCCTACAAACTTGATTAAACATATACCTAGCACAAATATAAATCCAATAGACATAATTAATACATTGATTGGGACCAATCACACCAATTTTAATTTTCTTTCATTAATAGGTACTGTACGTAATGTAATTGGTAATTTAAAAAACAAAAATAGTAAGGATGTCTTCGGACTGAATGTTAAATTAATCAAATCTATTAAGAGCATCATAATAATTTCCCTTGCTAAATTAATCAATTTGTGCATCAATGAATGTGTATTTCCATCCGTGCTTAAGGGCGCAATTATTTGTCCAATTTATAAGAAAAGGAGTGTAGAGTTGCCTGAAAATTTTATGCCAATTTCTTTACTGCCTATTATATCGAAAATCATGGAAAAGTGTATGCATACAGATTGTGAGTTTTTTAAGTCATATGATTGTTTTTCAGAATCTCAGTTTGGTTTTCGTAGGGGTAAAAATACAGTCTTGGGGATTCTGAATCTTGTGTCTTTGAGTCCTTCCACAGGCTCCGATTCAATTCGATTCTGCTGTGTGAGCTTAGGAAGGCCTCTGATTGTGTTAGCCATGATATCCTCCTGACAAAACTAGAAAAATAAAATTATTCCTCAGAGAGCATTCAACTCATAAACTCTTACTTAAGAGACAGAACTCAGACTGTGAGGGTTTCTGGGATGTCATCAGCAGAGAGGGTTTTGAGCATTGGAGTCCCACAGGGTTCGGTGTTTGGTCATATATTGTTTTTAGGGTATATTAATGATCTGTCAAGTATGGACCTTGCTTCTAAGTATACGCTCTTTGCTGATGACATCACAGTGGCCGTTGAGGGCGATACAGTTGAGGAGGTGTTGGAGAGATCATGCATGGCACAGGACCAATCATGGTTTACTGCTAATAAGTTGGTGCTGAACGATCGATGGCAAGACCAATGTGTTAACGTTTTCTATGAGATATTTGAGTGATCTGATTGATGGGGTGGGTGATCAAGTTTTTGGGTGTCAAGTTGGATCCAAGACTGCATTGGGGTGCACACATTAACGACTTATGCAGAAAACTAAACAGAAATCTTGGAGGTACTAAGGGCTGCATATTACTCGTTATTCCACTCTCATATCTCTTATGCTATACTGGTATTTCAGCTGATGCGTATAGTGTTGGCACAACAACGTAAGGCACTGAGAACCCTAGCGGGACTTGGCTACAGGGATGATTGTCGTATGCCCCACGACTTTGCTGTATGAGTCCTTACTGTTCCCTTTCAGTACAGCTTGGAAAATCTGAGGTTCATAAAAAGAAATATTGAGTAATACAGCAGTCATGGGGAGGCCCACAACCATAACACACGGCAGACTTAATTGACCACTGAAGAGGTGTCAAACATGACCGGGATATTGGGCTGTTAAATTTGTTTAAGCGTTACCAGAAAATATTCGGACCCTGCCAGTTAAAAAATTTGAATCTAGAGCAAAGATTAAAAATGAAAAGATCTGCCAGTAAGACAAAGCGAATAAAATTAAAAAGAGATGAAACAACCTCCGCGTTAAAGGGACAATCGGGCATTCTCGGAGACGGTTGGCCACAGTCGTCGATTTCTGACTGTTACGATCGAGCACGTGTCGTGTGGTCAGTATTTAGCACATTTGCCCATTTGTTCCATTGTTTTGTTTAATGTCGAAGTCAAAAATTTCTATTCTTGGTTTAATCAAAGAGTAGTAATTTTTGGTTTAAAGTTGAGTATTATTGAGTTGAAATTTGCTTTTGTGGTTAACAATATTTCTGTTGTGTGGCGGTGTAGTAATTAATTAATAATTCGAAGTTTCACATTTTGCTTAAAATGGAAAATACTAGAAGTGGAAAAAGTGGAATTAATTGCAATTACAAGAACTGTAAAAACACTTATTACAATTCCAAAGAAAGGCTGTATTTTTTTTATAGTGCCTATAGATGAAATTAGGTAAGTTTGCAGTCTACTAGTATACTTAAAATCGAGCTTAAAATACATTTTACCCACTTCAACTTTACCCTACTTTATAGTATTAACCTCATAAACAGAAGTAATCTGAAATTCGTATAAACAAAGTTGAAAATCCAATTTTTAAATGATTAAGGGTTTAATACCATTTCTTAGGTACTGCATAAACATAAATTTCTAAGCATTATGATAGTTTCTTGAGAGAGTTTTTAATTATTACATAGTGTTTACAAGTTTAGTATAAAGTTGCATTTATTTTTTTTTTATATAGATTTACATAAAATATCTCTAAACTACGAGCCCACAGTCATATTATATTTGGCTCAGTCGTGATTTTATTTTAGAGAACATTGGTAACCACAAAAGAGCAATCTATTGAATCCAGCTTTTTACCAAAATGTCTCAAATTACAATAATAGTAGTTGGATTTAATCTCGGATTCAATAGATTGTTCTTTTGTGATTATTTTACCAACGTTTTCTAGACTGAAACAATCACTGGGCCAAGTGATATGACCATACTTTATATTATCTGTATTATTAATCCAAAGTAACTTTATTTTATAAGAGAGATTATAAAAGAATTTTTTAATTAAACCTTTGAACTATTATAAATTGAAAAATGCAGTACAATAAAGAGTAGGAAATTATTTTTTGCTCCTCGATGATAATAAAAACTATGATATTTTAACACAGTTTATAAAAAATTATTTCTTCGTTTAAAACTACTCCAAGAAAAAATCGGAAAATTAATATTTTACTTAATCTGTAATTCTTTGAATACTTTTATATCCATTTTGTATGATATTTGTATTTATATAACAATATTAATATACTATGTTTTTGAAACTTTTCTTCTTGTAATTATTAGTGAAAATTGTTTGCCAATTTTATTTATTTATATCGGAATTGATATTTTTATTCATCATTTTATAACGAAAATAATAAAAATTAGAAATATGAATGTTGTTTTTATGAGTTTTAAGCGTTCTTTTGCATCATTGGTTGTATATTATTTGTGTAATAATGTATGTTAGGTGTTATTTTTGTAATAATGTATGTTAGGTGTTATTTGTGTTAAACAGTGCTACACGTTGTTTGAATAAGCAAAACCATTTCTTACTAATGCAAACGGTTACTTATTATTAGGAAAAAATAATAAAAAAAGGAAGTATAATAATTTGATCACATAAGACAAGGAATACACTGCAATTTCTGCAACTGATTTACTTACTAATGTAATAATTTTTTTAGAGATGCACTTTATATCAAATTTATCTTATTAAAACGCGACACAGAAAACACAAAAAATGACAAAAAATTAATTCGTGATGACAGTTATTGAAGTTTTATTTGTAAGGTAGTCAGACCATCACCGATAAGGCTAATCGCCAAATGTTTGTTTGCTTTTAAAATCGAGCCTTTTTTATTGGCTTGCAGCCATATTTTATATCATTTCATTTACGTCACAATGCAGTAGAAACTAACCATGATTCTAAATGTTTTTACCTTACCTACCCTAGAAAAAATTATGTATTATCTAAACCATAGTTAAAAGAGGCCAAATTTGATTAAACACGTAATTGTAAAAAAAAACTATTTAACTTCTCATTAAAATAGAAATTGGGATTAAGCCGGTCCTGTCTACTAATAATAAAGGGCAGTTAAGAAAATGGCAACATCGCTATCACCAAAATAAAATTGTAAGCGACTACGCCGCTTTACTACCAATTCAAAGGGACGAGGTCAATGAAGGAGGTATTGAAATATCAAAGGAAATTTGTCGGCTGTCCTCTCTTAATATTTCTACTCTTTGTCTAGAGTTAGAGAAATTTTAATCAATAATGTGTTTTACTCTTAAAACGAATATCTTAGCTATATATTTGATGCTGATTAAAATATATCAACCGGAATGTACAGGGTGGGCCGTTTATGAGGGGCCTATACCTTATCTTGGAAAGTATAGTATTTACAAAAAAAAGTTTTGTACAAAAATTATTTGCCTTAAAACGGTCTTCATTTTTTTAGCATTTGTTCAGCTCTCAACTGATGGTATACAGGGTGAGAGAAAAAATAACTTTTTTTAAATGACACCCTGTATTTAATTATATTTTCCGATAACCGTTTCAAAGACAAGTTCAATGATATAAATAAACATGGGTCTGAGAAGCACCGTTTCGGACTTATTAGCGATTATAATAAGAATTAGGGTTATGTTTCAACAGCTATAGCCATGACGCTAATTTGAGTTTCTAAACTAAACGGATTCGTTTAAATAAAATATTGATTTTCCTCAGCAAATACAAAAATTTCAAATAAGTCAAAAAATTTACCAGTGTTGCCAAGTTTCGTAAACAGTTATTTTTCTATAGTTATTCAAATTGAATACCCTGTATATTATTATATTGTTAAATGGACATATCAATAGCAATTTTAAAAATATGTAATACTATGGGGTTCTGGCTTACCGTTTTGAAGCAAACTGACGATTATCTCCTGGCAGTGGTGAATATTTCCACATTAATGCATCAAAATTGTATTAACGTATAAAAACTTACGTAATATATAAGAACGATATATTGTAAATAACTAAAAATTTACATTCAAATTTGGATTTTTTTGTTCAAAATGTAGGTATTTAGTTGAAGTAGAAGAAAACCTAACGAACATAACAATAATGATTTAAGCGATTGTAACATTAATTTCTAAGGAACAGATTAAACTAAATGTTCGACATGTCCACCGTTTTGCATAATAAAATTTATCCTTAAAACTTTTGTGCTCTATTATTATATACTTCAGTATAAAAACCCTGTATATTCTATTAAAATGTGGAAAATTCGTTTTAATATTATGTATATTTTGGCACACTTAATCGCGAAAGCCTTTAAAAAAAACAATATTTGCTCTTGCCATGACAATACCTTCATGGAGATTTTGACAAATAGCTACGAGACAATATTTGAGTTGATTTTTTTCAGTTTTATTTATATATTTTTCTATTACAGTGCAGTTTATTATTTGTTTTAATTACTTTTTAAAATGTATTCGTTAGAAGAAAAGATCGATATGTTAGAATGCTATATGGCAAATAATAAAAGTACTGTCCTTGCGCTGATACAGTATAGAGACAAATTTCCTCAGAGGCATTTGCCCAAAAAAAAAATATTTGCGAAGCTGTACCAGCAGTTTAGAAGGAATGGAAATTTAGAACTAAAGAAAAACAGACGTCGATCCGTTTTAAATGAAAATAAACAACTAGACATCCTTCTGCATTTTGAAGATACTCCAGAAACATCCACCCTCCTTGCTGCTTCAGATACCAACGTGAAACGAACAACTTTACAAACTTGTTTGAAGATTAACAATTATAAGCCGTTTAAATTTCTGCCAGTGCAACAATTAAAACCATCAGATTTTAACTCAAGACTCGAATTTTGCAATATCATGATTGACGGCATTTTTTAGGCAACATTTTTCACAACATCATTTGGACCGATGAGTCTATATTTACAACTGCTAGCTGTGGGTATATTTAATAAAAAAATATGCATTATTGGAGTGCTGAAAATAAAAAATCCGTCATGCAAGTGCAGAAGAAGGGTAGAAAATCAGTGAAAGTGTGGTGCGGAATTTGGAGGTCAAGGATTTTGGGACCTATATTTTATGAATATAATCTAACATCACAAAGGTATTTAGATCTCTTAATAAATGAAATCCGACCTCTCATTTCTAACAATATTCCGGAAAGAAATCACTCAAATTTAATCTGGCAACAACAAGATGGAGCACCTTACCAACGGAGTGCGGAAATTGCTGGATTCTTAAATCACAATTTTAGGGAATGGATAGGGCAAAATGGTACCATCTTTTGGCCTGCTCGTAGCCCTGACTTGACACCGTTGGACTTCTTTTTGTGGGGTACGGTAAAAGACAGTGTATAAAAATAAACTGTTTTAGAACTAAAAAACCGAATTCGCGAGGCAATTAATTATTTAAACGAATCATATTATGTGATCGTATACCAGTCCACCGTTTTGCATAATGCATGTAGTGTAAACCTACATGCATTATGCAAAACGGTGGACATGTCGAACATTTAGTTTAATATGTTCCTTAGAAATTAAAGTTACAATTGCTTAAATCATTATTGTTATGTTCGTTAGGTTTTCTTCTACTTCAACTAAATACCTACATTTTGAACAAAAAAAATCCAAATTTGGCAACAATGTATCAGTGAATTTTTAGTTATTTACATATATCGTTCTTATATATTACGTAAGTTTGTATACGTTAATACAATTTTGATGCATTAGTGTGGAAATATTTCAGTTTGTCAGTTTGCTTCAAAACGGTAAGCCAGAACCCCATAGTATTATATATTTTTAAAATTGCTATTGATATGTCCATTTAACAATATAATAATATACAGGGTGTCCAATTTGAAAAACCATAGAAAAATAACGGTTTACGAAACTTGACGACACTGGTCAATATTTTGACTTATTTGGAATTTTTGTATTTGCTGAGGAAAATTACTATTTTATTTAAACGAATGCGTTTATTAAAGTTTAGAAACACAATTAGCGTCATGGCTATAGCTGTTGAAACATAACCCTAATTCTGATTATAATCGCTAATGAGTCCGAAACGGTGCTTCTCAGACCCATGTTTATTTATATCATTGAACTTGTCTTTGAAACGGTTATCGGAAAATATAATTAAATACAGGGTGTGTCATTTAAAAAAGAGTTGTTTTTTTTTTCTATCACCCTGTTTACCATCACTTGAGAGCTGAACAAATGCTAAAAAATTGAAGATCGTTTTAAGGCAAATAATTTTTGTACAAAACTTTTTTTTGTACATACTATACGTGTTGAATAATTTGCGTTTTTTATTTATACAAGTAAGTAGTTATTTTTGGTGACCATTTTAATTTGTGACGTATGCAAGCTTTATTGTATTTTACATGAATAAACAGTATTGAAATAGTTGAAAATAAGAATCGTAAAATAATATGAACAAAAAAAAAATATTTATCTTATTCTAAGAAAATTACAGGTCCGTATAAAAAAAATCTAAATGTAGGAAAATCCTTAATACGTAAAAATCGGTCAAAAGTACTGATCAATTTGATGTAAAAATATGAAACAAATTTTCGTTTGTCTACATTGTCAATAGAAATAAATTTTCATAAATTTGCGAAGGTTTCATTTCACGCCATGTATAACCCCTCGTGACTGTATTACGAGAATATGGCTATGAATATGTCATTCTTGAGTAAATTCCTAAAATATCGTGTAACTCGCATCTAAATGGGCAGATTTGTTACAAAAATATACGTGGTCAAAATCGTCTTACAAATTCGCATGGAGCAAACCTATTCTCCAGCAAAGTATAGAACTACGGAACCTGAAAATTAGTTAAAAATAAGGTTTGGGTTATCGAGATAGAGCTTATTTACAATCAGTTTAAATTTTACTTAATAATGGGAGGAAAAGATTTATTATAATGGTGTCTGCAACAAGACTGAATTGTAACCACTATAACATCAAGTCATTTCGACATATTATATGCAAACTAAAATAGTTAGTAAATATAAAAAGATATCAAAACGATAATTCGCGCTTATACTCTAAGATACAAATATTACAATTTCCTTAGAAGTATAGGACATGAAAAAAAAAAAAGAAGAGTGTTACTTATACAAGTTCAAAATAACTTGAGAGTGAGTATAAGACTAATATTTCAGATACAGACAAGTATATGTAGGAAAACCAATAACCGAGTGCCTTTTCAATATAATCTGTAAATAGGTTTAATTTATTGTTTATGGAAAAATGCTACTTCACATGGCACTGAGAGTACCCTCGATAACTTGCGTTATTCACTAGAAAACTTGACTAGTTATCAGTGCTTTCCTTAAGAAGGAATTACAAACCAAAATGAACACAAATACCACAAGAACTCGCGCTTTCTTTGGTGAAAGATTATATTTTACTGACAAAATTATTCTTACTTTTGTAACAAACAGTTGTCGTAGATAGTCTTCTTGTTCAGGTTCCGTTTGTGGTACTTCATCCAATGGCAATCTTTTAATGTACATATGAGCTGTAACCTGTTTGCCAAACAACAGATTTCTCATTGTTGGTGCTACAGAATCGTTTTCGTGAAATACTACTAAAGTATCATAAATAGCAGGTATTTTGCCTCTCATTGGTGGTAGACTAGCAATAAAACCTCTTGTTCTAGGTAGAAGATGATGTTTTAGTACTGGCAAGTTGTTTTTATTTGCAAATTCTAGAGAGATTTGATGCTTCTTCGGCGTGAATCTAGTTCCTTCGGGGAACAGTAGCAGCTGCAATAGAACATGGAAAAAATGAAAAAAAATTTAATATAGACATCAACTCAATCTCCCCCAGAAAAGTATATGAGAGCAACTTCGTAATCTAGCAAATACGTTTTTCTTTACATATAACAGTACCTAAATTTAAATCTTACAGCATACTTATGTATGCTGAGCCAAACTAACTCAAACTAACTCGGTAAAAATGGTATTATAACAAGTACAAGTTAGTATGCGGCATTAGAGAATAATGGTACGTAAGAGTAATGTTTTATATTTGGGCAACTGAGTATAAATGTAAGATATATCAAAATGTAATATTTGTCTTTGCGTTATAGGATAATTACTTAGGTATGTAGATAGCTATTTTTCTAAAACACATGCACACTCCTTTTTTTTGGATGCCAAGTATAATATTATTTATCGTTTTTTTTAGCATTTCTGTATTAAAAACTGTTTTTCACCTCCAGACTATAACAATGAGAAACACTAGTTAATTGTAATTCTCCAAAATACATAGATTATAGAGAATATACAGGGTGCTGCATTTAAAAAAATCAATTCTCCAAAATTTTAGTCACTCTGCAGTCAAGTCGTGAGCTTCATTGTAAAGGTCATTCCAGAACATGCAAAAGTTGTTTTGAGATCAAATCTCTATTTCTTCAAATAAGCGAGATATTTGCTGTAAACTGAATTGTGGGACACCCGGTAAAAACACATAGTCACAGTCTGCCAGAATGTTTGCAGCATATAGATGGCGAAGCATCCATACTGTTAAAGTTCTTACAAGAAATGAACGTTCCTGTTCGGAAATCGCCTTCAAGTAGAATTCCCTATTGAGACCCATTGGCATTTAAAAACACTTCGAACCACTCCAGTCCGCACCATTCTCGGATTAAAGGACACAATCCAAGTGTAACAGTTCGATTTTGCCAATTTTAAAATTTCATTTATATGCCGC